>LGRX02010104.1:0-18343 GCA_001247695.2 Cymbomonas tetramitiformis | reverse complement strand
GGTAAGCCCTCCGATCATGGCAGAAGCCAAAATCGATGGTAAGCCCTCCGATCATGGCAGAAGCCAAAATCGACGGTAAGCCCTCCGGTGCCAGCTGCAGCACGGAATGGTTGCGCAGGCGGCGTGCGGCAGTTCTTAGGCCTTGCTGCACCAATCCTCCTCACCACACTACCTCGGCTGTGTAGCAACGTCTTTTTTCAGTGCAAGCAAAGTTTGGACCTTCAGCCTCCCGGGCTCAACCAGTTTTGTCCATCAGCTTTGGAGAGGGAGCGTGGTGGGCAACCGATCATGGGTGCTACCTGCCCAGCATTGATCATCAGTGCCGTTGTATTTCGGAGCTGCCATGTGTAGACCTAGCTCAAGTGCATCTCCCTTTCTCTGGCGCGAATGTTTTGCTGTTCGGAGATGGGCGGCATGCGCGGTTATTCGCACTCACTACGGCGGCCTTGGAGGGGCCATCGTGAGGCACAGGAATGGGACTGGTGAATTACATCAAATTTGCACCAATTGCAGCTCACCTGTTATGGAGCTTGATTGATCTCAAATCACAGGTGCCGTTCCCTCACAGCCTGGTACCCTACACGAGGCGTGGCGCGCCCCTGCACGGGGTTCCAACCCAAAGGCGCATCCTTTGCTTCGCCTTTTGGGTTTCGTTGATCAGGGATAGAATTTGGCCGCTTTTGAATGCCGAAAGCGAGAACACGAGTTGATCTCGGAGTCTGCAGGGAGGCCGAAGTCTACGATGCTGCGCTAGGGGCACTTGCTTCTTGTGCGGCACACGCGTCACTCGTCTGCGGCATCGTTGTTGGAAATGACACACAGGCTCCATGAAGGCACATGTGGCCCTCTTCAAAATCACGACTGTTGCGAGCATAACTCTTTTCAATGTCATTATTTCCACTTGATTTTGCTATTTTGAGGGTGCATGACATTGATTTCGGGGAGCCTAGCGGTCCCAATCGATCCCACGGAGGTTATCCATGGTAGGATGATGGTGATATCGTCTTTGGCAAGGGAATACCCACATAAGGGAAGCATGCTTGATTTTGGGTATTCCATTGGCAAACCGATGGCCATGCTGTTACCCTACAAAACCTACGGCAGATTGTTGGGAGTAGAACCCGATCCCTGTTTCGATGACATACAACAACAACAACAACAACAAAGCATGACCCTCATTTTTGAAAGTTTCTCTTTTGCTCGAATCCTCATTTGCCAAAGGCAGGCACTGCAATACATTTCATTAAAATGATTTTGTAAAGTGTTTAAAATGCATAAAGTGCTTTTTGAATGCTTTCTAAATTCTAGTTTTGATGAGATGTCCAGACTGTCTGTGCACGTCACCAAAAGGAAAGAGTCCTCTGGGTCGGGAGCGGTGGGAAGAGCAAAAGGAACAGAGCTGAACAGGCGTGTCGCTTCGTGGCTACTTGTACATCCTGTTTGTGTCACAGTGCTACATGTGTCATTCGGCTCTACTGCAGCAGGAGTCACGGATTCTGAAAGTCTGAAACCACAAAAATTCTGTTGCACTCCAATTTGAACATTTCTCTTTTGCTCGAATCCTCATTTGCCATGAAACCAAAGATGAAACTGTGAGGCACACAAAAGAAATCTGATCTCTGTCACTGTGACCATGTTAACCAAGCGAAGTAGTAGTCCATGTCTGTGTCCCTCAGAGCTGTCGGGTCGATGTAGTGCTGCACTGCCGAAGAGAACTGTGACCAGCCTCCAAAGAAGCACACTTTCTCCATTGCAACACCCACAGCTCGAGCACACGTCGTGGCACCCTTCCGGGTGCTGTGTGCAGAAAAGTGACCTCCTTCCGGAGGTCTGCAGTCCAGCTCGCTGAGAGCCAGACCAATCCAGTCATTTGCCTCTGAAGCCTTGAAGTTCTTCGGGTCCTCGGGTAGCAGCCAGTAGGCGTCAGGTTGAGTCTTCTCAGAACTGTTCCAAGCCGTGTCACGGTGGAACTCCCAGTGCTCGATCAGCTCCTTCAACAGAGCCACCCCCTTCCAGGGGATGCACAGGCGTCTCTTCACCAGTTGATGCCGCCGTCCTTTCTCTTTTAGCAGCACCACTGAGAACTCACTGTCGCCACAATGAACGTGCTGCCGTGACAACGAAGTCCCCGTGTCCGGTCTGCCGAAGGTCACGAAGGCAACAACCACGTAGGCGAAGGCTCGCAGTAGCCGCAGCTCCTCAGGCGATCTCGGAGTCAAACTCAGCGCTGCTTCGTGCACACGTCGTACGTGTGCCGCTGGCAGCCACGTCCGCTGGGTCTCGATGTTCTCCTCCTGCACCGCCAGCTCCGTCTGGATGGTCGCCATCCCCTTCACAGCTCGGGTCACAGAACGCCCCTTCGCTGGTCCAGGAAAACGTAGGTCCTCGTGGTAGTTGTTGATGGCAGACAGGTACGGTTGCAAGGAGGCCGACTTGATGCCCCCGTCCTTCAACAGAGAGGCGATGTACAGCAGCACCGTCGCCTCCGATGCTGGCAGCCACGGCCGTTGGTGCTGCTCACAAAATAAAAGGAAGCGCCGCGCCTTCGGTCCGTAGTTGCTCATCGTCGTGTCTAGCAGTGCTTTTCTCTGCATCGTCACTGCCAGTTCCGTGAGCCGGGAAGGTCCCAACTCACCCCTCCACCGCTCACAGAGTGAGCGCGTGAGGAAGTTTTGTACAGCACCACCGCGCTTGTACTCTTCGTAGTCGCCTCCGCTGATCCGCTCGATGTTCTCGCCGTCCGCGTCCGTTGCCTCGTCCGTCAGCTCTGACACGCTGTTGATGATTTTGAAGTTCTCCTCGGACAAGTCCAGCGTCTCCTCGTCGCCGTCGTCGTACAGCACGTGCGCCTTCCCGTCCTCGTCGAACTCCTTCACCACACCCGGGTAGAAGCAGTCATCGTCCTTCCAGAACACCTCGATTTTCGAGCCCACGGTCACCTTGCTCGCTGTCGTACTCGTAGCAGAGCTCCTTCGTACTTCAGCAGCGTAGTAACTCACGGGCGCGCCTCGATGAAGAACATCACAGCGTCCCACTTTGAGGGCCCGAGCAGCTCGGACCCTCCCAGCCTGCTCGGAGTGAACAGGTCCCTGCGCCGCGGCATGATCACCACCTCGGTGGCCAGGGCCTCCAGCTCCCTGAACCAGGACTGTCCCGGCCAGTACGGAGCCACCACCGTAGCAGCGGCCCCCTCCTCCCGCAGCTTGTGCGCCACCTCGTCCAGCAGCGCCCACGGGGGGTTCACCCAATTGTTTTCCCCCCGCCAGTCGTACGTCAGAGAGTCCACACCTTCGCACTTCGGGTCCTTCCACGCAGCGTAGTACCGAGGAAGCTGCGCGGAGATCTCGGAAGCGAACCGGTCGACTGTGTAGGGGCCCCACTGCTTGTTGGCCCACACGAACCAGTCTCGATTGAGCCGCCAGTCGTCCAAATCCTCGCAACGAGAAAGGTTGTCGGCCCACACGTTGGCCTCGCTGCGGATGTAACGAGCCTGCAACTCGATGTCGTGCAGATCCAGTAGCAGCCAGAGTCTCCTCATTCTCCTCATCAGGTCCGGGTTTCTGGAGGTGAAGTGCGAAAGCATTGCCACCACCGCCTGGTTGTCGCAGTAGAGCCGTACGACCTTGCCCTCCAGCTCCTGCAGGAACGCCTGTACGGTCTTGTACACGGCCTCCAGCTCCAGGTGTGTGATGTGCCAGTTGCGCATCTCGTCTGGCCAGAAACCTCGCGCGGGGAACTTCAGGTTCAGCACTCCTCCCCAGGCCGTCATCGAAGAGTCCGTGTGCAGCTTCGCTCTCGTCGGGGATCTCCAGATCTTGCGCCCGTTCCACCTGCTCATCACAGGCAGCCTGGACCACCATTCTAAGTCCCCCCGAGCTGCACGCGAGATTTTTACCTTTGCTCCCCAGTTGCGTTTCTCTGCCAGCACGAAGTAGAGCTCCCGTAGGTAGAGCCGCGCCGCTGGTACTGCTAAGTACACGGATTGGCAGAGTCCCGTGAAGGAAGCCAGTCTCCTGGCAGGAATCCACCTCCGATTTCTCGCTGCGTCGCACAGGATCTCCTTCGCCTTGGTGTGGATCTTGTGTACCCGTCGTTCTGTTACACGGAATTGTCCCAGCTTCAGGTCCACCTCCAGCCCGAGGTGCTCCACCACCTGTGTAGGCTCCCATTGGCCCTTCTTCTTGTTCCGCCGTAGGCCAAGTCGATGAAGCACCAGTTGAACTTTTCCCCGACGCAGAAAGCCTTCTCGCTAAAAGTCGACCAGCACCAGAAAATCGTCCATGTACGGTAGTACTCGCATTCCGCTGTGACGGTTCGCGTCCCCGCCAGCACCACCGGTCCTGCGACGGACTGACCATCGCTGTCGTACTGCGGAACCGTCCCGCAGCCTCTTGATTTCTCTGCGATCTTCCACTGCCTGTGGAGAACGTAGAGCTTCCACCATCACGCGTACGAACTTGCAGAACACCCTCGGAGCGTTGCTCCATCCGAACGGCATCGCTGAACATTGAAGCAGGTCCCCTTGCAGGTCGAACTGCATGAATCGTTGAAAGTCCGGGTGGATCCCCAGCGCATGAAAACCGTCCTGGAGGTCGAAGCTGAAGCACCAGTCGCCCGGTTTCGCCAGTCTCCTTAGTTTCTTCAGCGTCTCCATCTTCACGCGATTTTTCACACACCACTGGTTCAGCCATCGGAAGTCCACCACCAGTCTCCACTTGTTCGTACCCGGTTTCGGCACTAAAAAAGCGCGAGAAACATGAGATCTTCTCGTCGCTCTCGTCCAGGCACCGTTCTGTAGCAGCCTCTCCTTCTCCGCGTCCAGCCACACCTGCTGCTGCCGCGTAGCATCCCTCAGTGACACCCCGTGGTCGAACGGAGGCGGAGGCCCGCGCTTCCACCTCAACTTCACCCCGTGAGTAATTCATTCCCAGCCTCGGAACTGGCGCCCGCCGCGCGCCATGCTCCCCTCCGCTGTCTCACCTGCTGTTGCACGGTGAGTTTCCCCCGCCCAGCGCCCGGAGAGGGCTGTTGCGCTGGACGGGGTGGCGGCACACACATCACACATCGGCCGCGGGCTTTCCGCCCCGGCCCTTGCCGCCTTTTTCGGTAGGCTTCTTACCGTCCTTCTCCTCGTACTTCTTACGGTCCTTCCAGCGCTGGTCTCGATCTCGTGGATTCACCACCCGCGTTTCCGCGTTCGCTGCATTTTTCGACGTAAGGCTCAGCATCGCCTTGCCGCGGTTCTTGTCGAAGTCGTTCAGCCACTGCTGCAACACCTCATCTGCCACCACGCCGTCTGCTGCCTGGTAGACTCTGTCCTCCACGAACTGCAGCTTTGCACGTAGAGCGTCCGATCCTCCCCGCTGTGAAGAACCAGGCTCCTGCTCCAGCTGCCCGCGCAGTTCCAGCATCGTCCACCTGTTGCACAGTAACGCGTACACGCCGTGCACCGAGTTGGTAACTGCGTGGAAACGTCTCTGCCACTCGCTGTTCGACAAATCGCAGTCCTCGTTCGCGTCCAACGTCTCGTTGCATTCGTTCACCACGTCGTGCAAATAAGACAGTGCTGGAGCCAGAACCAGGCACTCGTACTTCATTGAAGAGTTGGACTTCTTGGAGAGAGCATCGTACGTCTTGTTGCCGTGCAGGTCGTACAACTGCGGCATTCTCGATGTCAGCGTAGCCGGCCGCGGCGGGAACGGGTTGATTGAGGCTGCTGGCACGTACGCCAGCTTCCTCCTTCTCTCCAGAAGTTGCTCGGCGGTCTTGGCTACGGTGTCCGGGTCAGAAGTCCCAGGCTTCACTGCCACCTTCGCCTCCAACTCCACGTTGATTTGTGCTTGTCGTTGAAGCTCGTCACGCAGCAAGCGATGCTCCTCTGCCTGCTGCCTCTGCATCTCAAGCAGCTCCCCTTGCTGCTTTTGCATGATCAGAATTTGTTGCATCAGCACGTCCTGAGTGGACTGTGCTGCCGGGGAAGGGGAAGCCTGCCCGATGTCTGGCTTCCCGGGAGGGGAGGGAAATCCTCTGTAGACTTGCCCTTCGCAGTTCCAGCCATTCCTCTCCCTCAAAGGAGTAACAGTGAAGTCAATCGTACTGCCGTAGCCGATGTGAAGCCGTCGTTTGAAGTCGTAACGCCGTCCCCGCGACTTCGCTGTCAGATCTCCTGTCGTCGTTCGATCGCCGTCGTACAACCTAGTGGTCTAGTCACTACCTACTCTACTGTTTACAGGTGAAACAGGTGAAGAAAAATCTTACAAAATCGGATTTGCAGTGTGCCTCACAGAGTACCGTAGGTACCCGTGAAGTTCCTGTTTGCAAGAGCAAAAGGAACAGAGCTGAACAGGCGTGTCGCTTCGTGGCTACTTGTACATCCTGTTTGTGTCACGGAGCTACATGTGTCATTCGGCTCTACTGCAGCAGGAGTCACGGATTCTGAAAGTCTGAAACCACAAAAATTCTGTTGCACTCCAATTTGAACAGAACTTGTTCGTGGGGAAGACCTTAGCACTCTCCCCCGTTGACGCATGCATGATGCCGGCGCAAATCCGGAAAATCGAAGGAAGCATCCCCGCTTACATCTGGATTTTGCATAACAAGAGGCACTGCTCAAATGGAGGATGAGGGGGGGGGGCTTGTTCAGACTAAACGAATGGCGGTGATTGAAAATATGCGACAACACGAAGGGGGCGATTTTCTTCATTCGTTCCGTGACCTTTCGGCAGACCTGATCCGGCATATCCTGATGCAAGCATTTGAAGACAAAGACCAACAGAGAACCGGTGTCGTTTATGCAAAAGATGTGAGTCCCTGGATTTCCTGCAAGGAAACAGCGCTTGTATGTTGTTCTCATATATTTCCCAAGCCACACGTTGCTGAGCAAAGCCTTTTGCGTGAGCAGACTTTTTGCTTATTCTTTGAGTTGGATAGAATGAAATATTCACGAGGTGGGGAGCCGTTAAAACAGGTCCCAGACATTTTGGCTTCAATTACACAAGCCAGCCGAGGCAAGTTGGAGTTGGCCCCGTCTGAAATAACTGCTTTATTGTCGGTTATGGAGGAGGGACTTGAAGGGGAAGTGAAGTACGTGGACTTCATCGATCTAATGTATGATGCATTGGCACACATGGCAAGAGAAAGCGCTATCAATGCACGAGTACATGCAGATCAACAAGTATGGAAATCACAAATATGAGTGAGTCGAAAGGGCTACTTGACGTTGATCAGTGTGATCTCAGGAAATAACAACCAGGGTGGAATGGCTGTTACTTCGATCAAAGCATGGATGTTTTGTTGGATGTTGGAGTTATCAAACCAAAGTATACAGACTGCAATTTTCTGTCAGCTTGAAAGCAGGTGTTCGGTGTATAATGAATCATTGGTCATCTGAACCAAAAACGCGAGGTTGGCATGCGATGCATAGCATATGTGTGAATACATCGGACATCGCCACATTGGTGTGCCTGGCGATTTTGGTAAAACATTGTATTTAGGTTTAGAGGCTCCGTATAGTCGTGCAGACTTCTCCCGGAATGGTTTGAGACACCCAGGCACCATTGTGCAATTCTGAACCCCCGAATCACATGCCACCTTGTACACCTTTCGCCGGGTTATGCCCCTACCTTCACAGTGTGCAAGTACAAGTGAAAATTAACGGTCAGGCTT
The DNA here is from genome assembly GCA_001247695.2 of Cymbomonas tetramitiformis. Taxonomy (NCBI): domain Eukaryota; kingdom Viridiplantae; phylum Chlorophyta; class Pyramimonadophyceae; order Pyramimonadales; family Pyramimonadaceae; genus Cymbomonas; species Cymbomonas tetramitiformis. The sequence goes on along the minus strand of LGRX02010104.1, from coordinate 10,678 downwards.
CTGGTTAGTGCGAGGCATCCTCTATAATTGTGTAGCAGGATTTGTGCAAACTCAATTTAATCATTACTGGGTACATATACCGGACGTGTCCCCTTGTGGGGGGGATTACAAGACTTTGTGGTTCCAAAATTTGGATGTGTTGGGCGCTGATTTAAGTGGCCACAAGGGGGTGTAAATTTTAGGGTGGCTAAACAATGAAGGTAGAAATGCTGGTTTTAATAAACACGAAAATGCTGTTAGGTCCGTTTTCAAATTGACTTTTGATATTTCGCTCATTCTAGTAGCCCGATCGACACCCTTACTACCGAACTACGTATGCCACAGCTATCATGCACACCTATAGCTGAACCCTTAACACTTAAAGGGCGAATTCAGATTTTGCAGTATAGGATCAGTATGAGCGCGGAAAGTGCCATAACTTCTACGTTAGTCACCTACTTGAGATGTATGAAGTATTGGTATCCATATTTGTGAGTTGAGCAAGGTACCCCAACCCCGTAAAGGCCACCAAACTCAATATATTGAGCAAAAATATCTTATCGGAAAGGGCAGGGGTATGAGTGCGCCATACTAAAGGGTAGGGAGCAATGCGTGCATGCACTCCAACCTAGCGGCATACATGTATGCTCGCGTGCTCTAGGTGTAAGCCGTGATGTGAAGTAGATAGTTGCGTGTGTGCTTTGTTAGGCACGCGAAGTAGGGGCACGAATGGGTAAGTAGAACGCGAGATATGCCCCAAAACGTATGCGACACCAACCTGAAAACAGTATCAGTATGAGCAGTATATCAATTCGCCCTTTAAGTGTTAACACGTGACACGAACACTACGGTATACATCTTTCGTGACTTACGCACCTGCTCTGCCCTGCTTTATGTTTTAGAACCAAAGCAAATAACCGTATAGTTACTTTACTTTGAACGACCAAACCGCGAATGCGTCAGAATAAAGTCGGCATGTCGGCGGAGATCTTCTGTTGAAATCGACCGGTCTATTATTTATTGATCTTCGAATATTGCCGTTCGAAAGGTGTCCCTTTGTGGACGACGTGTTTTCCCTGACAAAAAGCTAGGTTGGGGTACACGTCTACGGTGTCCTCCGCCTACCCCCAGTAGGGGAGGTGTACTTAAGTAATACGGGGTTGCGATTAAACGTTTGCGTTTATTTCGGCTTTTAAGAGTCCGCTCCAAAGGGATACGGAAGACGATCTCGATCGATATTTGATAGGGTTGTCATCGATTACGTATAGGCATAACATTAAGTAGGTCATATTTAGGTCCCAAGCTATGTGAGAGGGTTTAAACAGTTCGGACCCTCGTGGTATGTGTCACACTTATCAGTTATTCCCGAAAAGCTTAAGAGGACCCGCTGTTGCCAACACGGTGAACGGGAGTACGCGGCAGCCGTGCTCGCATGCTGCGGTGTCTACGTTTTTAGGTTTCTAACACGACAGGTATACAGGCTCACTTCATATCGCATGACTTTGACACATTTAACCGATACCTAAATCTCGAATTGACGAAATGACAAAATCTGGTCCCTTTCAAAGCATGTAACGGGGCCTTATGCAATGTGTAACCCCGATGGAACGTACGTTTAAACGGATTTGGGAGGGGCACGATTAAACGGCGTTTACGTTTACAGCTTTTCACCAAACTTGAACCTAGACAAAAAATTACCGCAGTTTGCGCTGTAAATGTATGTGCAATTCGTTCCAGCCAATTCCCCGTTGTGTTTTTAGCCCTTGTCGAGCCTTGGCCGATCCAACTAGGCGCCGTTGACCCCGCGCCGGTGTCAAAAACATTGTTGGCACGTGCGTGGAATATCTCAAAGTTCAAGTTTTACAGGATCTGACGGTCTCGGGGTTTAAACGAAGGTTTATCGGTTTCGACGTTTTCCGTGTGACATGTCATGTCATGGTATGTTATGGTATGGTATGTCATGCCATGGCATGCCATGACATGGCATGGCACGTCATGTCATATCATGTCATGTCGTGTCATGTCATGTCGTGTCATGTCATGTCATGTCACGGCATGGCATGCCATGTCATGTCACGGCATGCCATGTCATGTCATGTCGTGCCATGTCATGGCGTGCCATGCCATGTCATGTCATGTCGTGCCATGCCATGTCATGCCATTCCATGCCATGTCGTGTCGTGTCGTGTTATGTCATATCATGCTAGCACGTCCCCCTTCGCGCGCTGACCGCCCCCGCCCGCCGCCCCCACACACAACTCCGCACGTGGGGCGGGAGGGTGGGAGTGCCCAACTCGATACCACCGATCATACGCGCGGTGCTGCAGCGGGCGGGGTTGCTAGATGCGGGTGCTTCACGCTCTCGTCGACATGCGATGCGCCGCGTGCGAGATTTTTTAAAATACTGCCATATTTTATTACGTCGAACTTTGGCCACGAGACCAGAGCCCCTCTCCGCACCCTCGGGCCCAGGCCCAACGCCCCAACGATCTACAGGGTAATATTTTTGAAATTCAACGTCATATTATGGTCAAACGCGAATGTACACTACCTCAACGGGTACATAAGGTTTATGGCAAAAGTGTAAAGGAAATGGTACCGGAATATCCTAGTTCACTAGATATCAGATAGTCCCGAATTGTGTGTGGATAAACTCAATAGATAAATAAACCCTAAGCTAGATATACCCGGAACGGTCTCGGACGGTCTCGGTGTCTAGCCTACCTGTGACACAGCGTGTGTCACAGTACGAACCTACAGATCAGTCAGCAGTCCAGTGTTGGTCCTAGTTATCTGTCATAGGGGCCTGCACCGGGACTCCCGGTCAGGGCTGCCTATACAGATTTCAGCACACCGCCCCAGCACTGTGGGTGGTGACTGACTAGGAGAGTCAGAAAATGTAAGATGCAAGTGTTAGGGCAGGAGCCAGGGTGACAAGGCCTAACTGCTACTCTAACTGTGCAATTCTGATACACAAATTAGAACCCTCTAGCTAGCACAAGAGCAGAAATATACGGGCAATGAAGGTCCCGCTAAACTACTGAAAAGCACTGTGCCAGCAAGTCAGATTGAAGAATGTAAAGGTGTCAGAGTAAAAGCATGTGGTAGGACCATGAATTTGGGTAGTAGCCATATTGAACACAATTACAGAAATGTTGCACTAATACAAAACTCACCTTTCGAATTCTGCACCCACTCCGTTTGCCCCCATTCTGGGTGCAGGCCCTCCTCCTCGGCAAAGTTGCGCGCGGCCTCGTTGAAATCCAGCCCAAGCAGCGTTGTTGCAAGCCTGTTTCCCAAGTTCATGATTTCGTGCATAGGATCATAGAGCCAATCCAACGCCAAGTTAAAGTACGACAACCTTGCGAATGCGGCGGGCAACTTGAATCCGGCGGCCGAGAAACGTTCCGCCATGTCCGCTTTCGACCAACCTGATTTGGAAAGTGCCTCGTGTATTTCGCCCATTCGCTTGACAAACGCATGCGTGTAGTTCTCCGGCGGCCCTGCATGGCACGTGCACAAGTAATACAACACATCTGTGGTATGTTGCAGGCATGTTGGTGCATGTTGCAAACATGCTGCAAACAATCAAGCTGCGTGGCATAGCGATGAGAGCGTACCAGGAGGATGTTGCTTGAAGAATGCGTAGAAGATTCTTACCAGCGCTGGACTGTGACATCCTTTCGTACGGCACAACATGCAACACTTGTAGGCGTTTACATCCATTCGCTTCCCGGCATCGACCAAGCCTTTGTAATCCATGATCACCCCGAGTAGCATGCACCGTACAAGAACATACTCCTCGGAAAAGGCGTCCCAAACTCCGCAGCCCGTGGTCTCCCACAACTCCTCCAACTCGTCGACCAGCTTGTCGTACAAAAGAGTCGTATCGGCGGGATGGATGCCATTAAGAATACCGTAGACCTCAAGGTACTCGTACTTGGAGCGTATCTCCGGCGGCAAGTTCAAGATTTGGAAATACATGGGAAACACGCCCGCCTTGTTTTTCCATACGGAAGCCCCATCCGCGCAGAACAGGATGATTATATTCCGCAACTCCTGGAAGAACTCTGGGTACCGCGCCTTCTTCTCTTTCCACGCATCTCCGTCTGCACACTCCGGACAAAATACAACTCACCGCGGTATACTTACAACTGTATGTGTACATCTGCAATATGTCACAGACATACGTTAAGTGTATTGCAGATATGCCCTTTGCAGATCCTATCACAAGCATTGGGATCATAGACGCGTGCTGGGCTCTTACCCCAAATTGTGTCTTTGCGTCCACTTTCAGGAGACGTATGACGGCCATGCGCCCGCATGAGCTCAGCAACTTCAGGTGAATGGAATAGCCTCCGGAAAATTTCTTTCAAGGGCCACCAAAGGAATTGCAATCGCGGCTTCTTCGGAGTGCCATCCTCCGGAGTGCCATCCTCCTCCGCCGCTCCAAAGCTTTGCCACCGGCATTTTTTACAGTGTGGACAATGATCCGCGTTCTCCAACTCCTTCTCGTACAAACAACATCCATTGACGCACATGTCCACTCGTTGGTACGGCGTACTAAAAGCGTCGAAAGTACCCATAGCTTTAGCGAACGTCAAGGGGAAATGGGTTTCGCGAAGCTCATCAAAGTTGTGAAGTAGGATCTCACACAACGAGGAAAACGATTTTTGGGTCAAGTTTTCCTCCAAGTTCCATTCCAGAAGATCCGCGAGGAGCTTAGTTGATCGCCGCACGTTGTGGTCCTGCGTACACATCGCAATTTCAGTGGCTGTCAATACATATGCAATATACTGCAATACATTGTCAATATGTAGGAGATATACATACTACATATTGCACATGCAGTTCACCGCACGATATTTGGCATAATAACGCGTTCTTACCGTCTCCCCTCCGAAAAGCTCCTTTGCAGCATTCACAATACTTTCCGATTGTGTTACAAGCGCTGCTTTAACGGAGTGGTCGGCATCTCCGTCGTCTTCTTCATCGAACCCCAAATCCTCCCCACCGCCATCCTTGGTCTCACCATCGGCATCCTCGCTCGGTCTTAGGCGCATCGCCATCCTCGTCGTCGGGAACTCCGGCCTCGCCGCCTTGACTCGACACATCCTTGGCTTCCACGTCCTGTTGTGCGTGTACCACCTCGTCTTCTGCGCTTGTCCTCCCGGCTTCCTCGGCATGTTCGCCCTCCTTGTCATCCATCGTGACGTCCACATCTGTATGTCTGTAGGAGAGTTGCAATGCACCTTCAATACGTTGTCAACATATTGCGAATGTGTTGTCACGCAAGCTTGCCCAATAATCATTCATGGGAGAGAAAGGGCGGAGAGTACCTTAAGGTTTCGCCGCGGTTGACACAAACTACAGCATCGATTTCTTCAGGGTCCGGTGCGGGTGGCTGGATCTGCCCGTGGAGTTTCCGATGTCGTGTGCGGGTGGCCTTGCTCACCACGTTTCCACGTAGGTCAACTCCGTAGCACATGGCACAATCACATAGAAACCGCCCTCGCTCCAATGTTACGGTGCCCACATTTCGACGATGCATTGCATGGAGCGAGAGCCAAGGATCGGCTTCGCCCGCCGTGTCCTTCACCTCACCCATCTCGGTGTCCTTCGCCTCAGCTGGCTCTTCCACCGGAGATCTGCTTCGCCCACCGCAGTATATCTCCCATACATATTCAATATACCGGCAACGGTTTCTGATATATTGCAACATATTATATCATGAAAAATCAGTATGCAAGTTGAGGTGCCTAAATATTCGTACATAACTCATACCATGGGCTCTTCCATCTCGGCAGCCATGGCATCCGTGGTAACCGCAATTAAAGACCAAACTCCAACCGCACGGATCAAATCTGGCCAATCATTTATTGTCGAAACGCTCCTCCAATGTCGCCCAAGGCACCGAACCTCCCGCACATTGTCTCGTGTAGGATTATCGAGTTGAGAGTCGTCGGTCAGCAGCGAGCCGTATGTAGTCGCCTCGAAGTTGCCATCGTGTACTAGGTAGACAACAGTTTCCATACGGATCGGTGTCAAAATTGCTTGATGAGCTTCGAAGAAGGCGTAGGCTTCTTCCGCATTCGATGGTAGGTTGTCTCCCTCGGGGGTAACGTCAAGTGGAAATTGGTGAGGACTACGTTCCGCGTCAACAGTGACTACATCAATGAATCCAGAAATCCCGAAATAGTACCTGCTGTCGTCTAAACGAGCTGAATTTGCCGCCTCGTGCGCCTCGGGGGGCGCCTCGCCCGCATCTCTGCACAATATCGTCCCAACATGTTTCCAACATCCCATCAACATGCTGCAACCATCACGATAGCGTGCTGCAGCACTATTGCAGCGAGCCACGTGAGGAATGGTGGGAGGGAAATCATGCCCCACGAGAGTCCCTTACCTTGCACTCCCGCCGGCTAGTGGAGGGCTCGTGGGTGCCTCAGCATTGGGCGGCGGGGGGGACTCCTTGCTTTGGGTCTCGTGCGCCTCGGGGGGCGCCTCGCCCGCATCTCTGCACAATATCGTCCCAACATGTGTTCAACATCCCATCAACATGCTGCAACCATCACGATAGCGTGCTGCAGCACTATTGCATCGAGCCACGTGAGGAATGGTGGGAGGGAAACCATGCCCCACGAGAGTCCCTTACCTTGCACTCCCGCCGGCTAGTGGAGGGCTCGTGGGTGCCTCAGCATTGGGCGGCGGGGGGGTCTCCTTGCTTTGGGCCTCGTGCGCCTCGGGGGGCGCCTCGCCCGCAGCTCTGCACAATATCGTCCCAACATGTTTTCAACATCCCATCAACATGCTGCAACCATCACGATAGCGTGCTGCAGCACTATTGCAGCGAGCCACGTGATGAATGGTGGGAGGGAAATCATGCCCCACGAGAGTCCCTTACCTTGCACTCCCGCCGGCTAGTGGAGGGCTCGTGGGTGCCTCAGCATTGGGCGGCGGGGGGGTCTCCTTGCTTTGGGCCTCGTGCGCCTCGGGGGGCGCCTCGCCCGCATCTCTGCACAATATCGTCCCAACATGAGTTCAACATCCCATCAACATGCTGCAACCATCACGATAGCGTGCTGCAGCACTATTGCAGCGAGCCACGTGAGGAATGGTGGGAGGGAAATCATGCCCCACGAGAGTCCCTTACCTTGCCTCTTGCATGCCACGAATCCTTTCGACAATCCGTTGCAAGCAATTAGGCACCGGTGGAACAACTCGAAACGATTTCCCCTTAAAGGTTACCGTTGCCGGTTCTAGCTCCAAGATGTCGGAAGGTGGTAACCAAGTCGGCCACGCGGTATTGTCTGGAGATAAATCGTGCGCCAATCTGGAGAAATCGTGCGGGAGCAGTCGCGTTGGCAGCCACTTATGATGCCATACCGTGTCCACTTTCACATAGTGCGCATCGACTTTCCTGCAATGTGTTCCAGGATCCCTACAATATAATCTCAATATGTATGCAACATATGGTAACCATGTTGCATACATGTAGCAAAGAGTCCTGTGAAGCAAGAAAGACACAACCTCAACGTCGAGAAGAAAGAGAAGGGGTGCTACCTCGCGGACAACTCCAGTTCCCTCGTAGATATTGGAAGATGTGGAGGCGCAATCCACGCCAAAAGGCGTTCCTTCTTCGTAATCGCTTCATACTCCGGGTCGCGGAAGCCTTCCGCGGTACTCCAACCTTCCGGGAATATGAGCTTGATATTGGGAGGGGGTTTGAGCGATGTATCCTCCTGAGCATTGGAAGGTTTGATCGGCTCTCGATCGGCTAAGCACCCGCCTTGCGCGGGATTTCTCATCGCGCGCTTGGCTAACGAAGATTGTTGTACGGGGGGGGGCGCCTTCCCTTGGACGAGGGCGGCGGCTCTAGCCGAAGGCAAGCCGGTTCGATGTCGCTCCGCATCACTTGGTGATGATGATTGAGGGGATCGTTCATGGCGAGGTCGCTTTTCACCATGAACAATTTGATCTCCTCGGACCATACTGCATTGAAGTCCCCTTTACCACGCCCATCACCCTTCGAAAATGTATTGCAACTATGCTGTAATATGTTGGACATATACTGCGGACATATTGACGATATGCTGAAGGAACTTTCAAGTAAAGCAATAACCCAAAAGTAGGTTTTCGGACCCCCCCACAAAAAACGCACACAAGCTATGTCGCAAAATATAGCTCCTGAGTCCATATAACAAGTCTCACCAGAATTGAAGAACATGTTTTTTCAACTTTTTTAGGGCTCACTTCAACACTTCCGCAGCATACTGAAAGGGGGGGCTAAAGGCAGGGCTCAAGGTCTTGAGCCCTCACGCATTGAAGTGAGCCCTCACGTATTGAAGTGAGCCCTCACGTATTGAAGTGATCCCTGCCTTGAGCTCTGCAGGCGGTTGCACGCGGTTGCACGCATATTGACCTTTACAAAAATTTAAAAAACTTTTTAGAGGAGAATCTGTTCAATACTACTTCAATACGTGAGGGCTCACTGCAATACGTTAGCGATTACAGGCGTATTGAAATGGCGTATTGGAGATGTATTGAAAAATGATGATGTCAGCTTTGCCAGTGCCAGGTCAGACGGATCGTCGCAAAGCTGACCTGGCACTTTTTCAATACATCTCCAATACGCCATTTCAATACGCCTGAAATCGCTAACGTATTGAAGTGAGCCCTCCCGTATTGAAGTAGTATTGAACAGATCGAACGATTTTCGGGGAAACAATTTTGGAATTTTAAGTTTTAGGAGAATCTGCACCCCTCGTTCGTGAATCGAACGGCCGAAATCGTAACTCAAGAAGTACCCCCAAAATGACCCCTGAGATGGCCTGGATAAAAGGCTGTCATTGACCTATAGATGGAGGTGGTACACTTCGCCAGCGAGGAGGAGCTCAACTCCTCGCAGACAAGGTGTAAACCTCCAGTGGGACTCGAACCCACTACCTCCGGCTTTTAAGACCGACGGCCAACCACTAGACCATTATGACAAAGAGATTGGAAAGATGTTGCGTATTGGAGTACAGTACAGTAACGTATGAACACAAATGAAAAGGGGGGTTAGACGTTCCCCCCCCCAAAAGAAAAGGAGCGCGATGACAATCCAGATGGACGATGGACGAAATTTCAAAATGCATTTCCAAACGGTCGGTCGTCGCAGGTGCAATGCGCCCGACACATGCGGCCAACATGCGTGCACGATGCATGGTAACGCCCATCGCATCACGGCAACGTACGGAAGGCCTCCTGGAAGCACGTTAACGTTCCAGCAGCCGCCCTAGCCAGCAGAGGTGTAAACAAAGCCAGCAGAGGTGTAAGAAAAGCCAGCAGAGGTGTAAGAAAAATGTCAGTCAAAGAGTTGCACGCTGAGTATGTAGAAAGCTGCGAGCTGTTTGGCGTTGAGCATACGCACGAGGGCTTCGTTGACTACGTTGCGAAGGTGAGGGCAAAGGGGACACCTAGCGAGCCCAAAGGGATCGAGGAAACCCCATTGGCTTTCCTCGACAAAGGCAAGAAAAGGGCGAAGGAACCGGACGACGAGGACGATGAGGAGGGAGGGGGGGAAGGGAGCAAAAAAAGGCGCAAGGGGAAAAGCGCGTTCGAAGCTCAACTAACAAAAGCATGTCACGAGGAGTTTGGTACGTAAGCCCCTACTACACGCATGCGGCTTTAATTAACTTCGTTCCTTCGGTGCATGAAAAATATTGATGTGGGAAGAGTTTGGGAAGGAATTACTTGCAGAATTGCGTGCGAAGCACGGGCGTCTTGAGCCCCTACTTCACGTTCCGAAGCAAGAGTCCGCGGTGACGAAATACGTCACGGCGGTACAAAATCGGTGCAAGTGGGCGACCGCGCCCACTAATTCGTTCGTGCGGGCGAAAGCCCGTTCGATTGTCAACAGCGATCGATACCTTTGGAAGTGCGGCCGGTGGGCGACCGACACGAAAACGGGAGAGTGTACGTGGGTGGACCCCCAAAAACTACATCCGTACACCACGTTGATGGAGGAGGGGGTCCCTCTCACATGCCCGGTACGGCAAATCGCCAAGAAGATGGAGGTGCTGAAAGCGCTGCCCCAATTCGAATTCGAGGAGGGGCCTAATTCGAAGGTGGAGTGCTTGCAAGGGGAGGCTCGACAGCGTCTGAGTACGTTCCCACCCTCTAATACACGTGAAAGACCCTTGCAGTATATGTGAAGCATGTCACAGCACACGTTCAGCATACTTAGTTGCTTGTGCACCTTTCTGAAAGGTAGGGCCGCAATATGCCTGCAATATGTATGTAGTATACCTGCAACATACGTCCAACATATTGTACACATACTACATAAAACTTACAGTTTATAGCATTTTTTGTTTGCAGTCGCCTATCTCTACGATTACAACGCCCCGGACAAGGAGGACGAGGAGGAGGCTGACCGCCTGGAGGCGGAATGCAAGAAGAAGGAGGTGGAGGCCAAGGCCAAAAAAGCACCCGCCTCCGCATCCGCATCCGCAAAGGGCAAGAACAAGCCCTCGGAGGGCCCCGCCTCCGTATCCGCAAAGGGCAAGGGCAAGGCGGCCGCGTCGCCGGCCCCGTCACCGGCCAAGCCCGCCAAGCCCGAAGCCCCAAATCAAGGTATGTCTTACGCAAGGTCGACTTTACACAAAACTTCCGAAAATATTTTTATTCGATAAACATGTCGCTCAAAGCAATCTAA
>LGRX02010103.1:0-25162 GCA_001247695.2 Cymbomonas tetramitiformis | reverse complement strand
ATGACGATGACAATGATAATGACAATGGCAATGACAATGACATGATACCACGCGAGACGCGACAGGGCGGGGCGCGGGCGGGCGCAGGCCTAGGTTGGCGAAAACGTCCCCCCACCCCCCCGATTAATCGCGCGATTAATCGTATTTGGGCCTCTCCCGATTAATCTTTGCCGATTAATTGGCTTAATAGTGTAGGAGATGCTTAATAGTGTAAAACCGATGCGGGCTTACAAAAAATGCTGGACTTTAGGTTCAGGGTTATTATTATGGGCTCTGATAGCCCCTAGCCTGACCCGTCTCTGATCGCCGGGAACCGTGACTCCGCTAGTAGCTAGGATGACAGTACAGTAGTACTGTACTGTCAGTCATCACTTCGTATTATCCGGGTTTCCGAGATGCATGATAAAAGCACTCGGCCGGACTGATTATGGGAGCTTAGCCAGTTTGTTTTACCCGAGCGGAACACCTGTTCTCGCACCCCTTGAAATTAAAGGTGACTGGCCCCCGATATCTCTAGTATGACGGTTTGCCCTCCAATTCTGGAGGGAAGCCCAGGGGTAGTGATTCAGCTGCATTGTGCGAGCTGTAGCGTAGGCCCAATGGCCATATTTCGGTGCACAGGGGTCAAGTAGGTACCTTGGGGTAATTTGCACGCCGGGGGGCTAAGGGGGGCGAGAAGAGCCTGCAAAACTTTTGCAGGAATTTCGGGGGTTAGTCATAGAGGTCCACAGGGGGTCCTCAGTGTGGTGGGTGGGTGAGCAGATGGGCCGCTCTGGAGTGATTGCCTTGAGGTCTAAGGGCGTGCGAGGTACTCAAATGCACCACAGGACATCCCCAAAATTACCCGGAGGGGTGGGGGGTAGAGTGGTGGCAGAATAGTGGGGTAACAGCCCGTGGCTCGCACTCGTGGGAGGTCTACGCGACTAAGTCAAAAACGGTATCGATTTTCGGGAAAAACTCGACCGTCATAGAGATATGCATCCGGTTGTGACATGACATGACATGACATGACATGACACCACGTGTCCAACCGATCCAGTTCGAGTTGAGACACAGACTTGACATTCATTGGGAAAAGGGAAGGGTTATACGCGCTGGAATTCACACGTCGTTTCCGTCTCAATCCCGAAAAAATTCTGAACCAGCGTGACGGTCATATCGTCTTGCATCGTCTCGCGTGTCATCGTGAATTTAATTTCCAGGATTATTAAAACAGATAATCAATTTATCTTCCATCGATATCGCGGATACGATTACCGTTGGCGCTGGCGTTGACTAGCTCAACCATAAAGCGCTCGCTGCGACATTTACTGCTCATAATTTTCTCAACGTTCCTTCGCCTCATGGCCGGAACGGTGTTCACTGTGACTGCTGTGTTATGTGCAGGGATTGCGGCAGTGTTTGGCTGTTTTTATTTTTCAATTCGTTTATTGCATATATGCGAACTCACGGTATTCGGTGTGTGCAGCTTGTGTCGCAGGTTTTCCGATGGCGAGGAGGGACGCACCTTTTTGAGATGTGGAAGTCTAGGGCAACCTAGCTTGGGATGATACCCAACCACATCGGACTTACTTTGTTTTCATATTTTAATCTACTCACCTTGCATATGCATACAAACTTTGAGGAGCATCGAGGTATGATAAGTTTTAGACTGATTTATCTTTTTGGGTTTGTGGCGCCATCGCGACCTCATGGGATGTGGAAGTCAAGGTTGAGCATGCCAACCTTGCTTGGGTTCGAACCCAACCACATCGAAGTCTGAGTCCTTGTGCTTCAGGGAACTAAAATATGTATATCTTAGCAATATTTGTGGAAAGTCTCGTGCGCTAGAACGCACGGGAAGCCCTTGGCTGTTTGGCATGTATTGGGTTTGGGTCCATTCGAGCCCAAACCCAATAAATCTGCCAAAGAAATAAACTGTTCATTTCGCGAGCAATGTATCTCAGTTCTTGAGCTTCAGGAAACTTAAAGAGATATATCTCGAGAATATTTGTGGAAAGTCTCGTGCGCTAGAACGCATGGGAAGCCCTTGGCTGTTTGGCATGTATTGGGTTTGGGTACATTCGAGCCCAAACCCAATAAATCTGCCAAAGAAATAAACTGTTCGTTTCGGGCACAGTGTATGCCAGTCCTTGAGCTTCAGGGAACTTAAATGTATACAACTCGACAATATTTGTGGAAAGTCTCGTGCGCTAGAACGCACGGGAAGCCCTTGGCTGTTTGGAATATATTGGGTTTGGGGACATTCGAGCCCAAACCCAATAAATCTGCCAAGGAAATAAACTGTTTGTTTCGCAAACAATGTATCTCAGTCCTTGTGCTTTAGGGAACTTGAAGATATATATCTCGGCAAAATATCAGCGTAGTTTCGTTTGCTAGGAAGCACGGGAAGACCTTGACTGTTTGGCACTTGTTGGTTTGGGTACATGAAAACCCAAACCCAAAAAGCTCTTTGTCATGAAGTGACCTTCTCGTGCATACTTGACGACAATCCTTGCGCGCAAGATGGTGAACTAACATTACTCTCAGCAAATTTAGTGCAAAGTTTCGTGCGCTAACACAGAGGACTTCGATGTGGTTGGGTTCGAACCCAAGCAAGGTTGGCATGCTCAACCTTGACTTCCACACCCCAAGAGGTCGCGATGACGCCATAAACCCAAAAAGATAATTCAGTCTCTAACTTATCACACCTCGATGCTCCTCAAACTTTGTATGCATATTCAAAGTGAGTTGAATAAAACGTGAGAACAAGGTGGGTCCGATGTGGTTGGGTGTGATCCCAAGCTAGGTTGCCCTAGACTTCCACACCACAAGAAAGCGCGCCCCTCCTCGCCATCGGAAAACCTGCGACACAAGCTGCACAAAATGAGTATCGTGAGTTGGCACATATGCATAAGTAAACTGAAAAATAGAAGCAGCCAAACACTTCCGAAATCCCTGCGCATAACACAGCAGCCACGACATCGTTCCGCCCATGAGGCGAAGCGAAGGACCGTTGAGAAAATTATGAGCAGTAAATGTTGGTGCGCAGCTCTTTATCCTTGAGCTAGTCAACGCCAACGGCAATCGTATCCGCGATATCGATGGAAGATAAATTGATGATGATTTAATAATCCTGGAAATTAAATTCACGATGACACGCGAGACGATGCGAGACGATGCGAGACGATATGACCGTCACGCTGGTTCAGAATTTTTCCGGGATTGAGACGGAAACGACGTGTGAATTCCAGCGCGTATAACCCTTCCCTTGGGAAAATGGCAAAAATGCCCGAGCGGTCAATCGAATGTTTGTCAATATACAGTAGTTGCTTCTAAACAATCTACGAAACTGCAACTTTGCAAGTTAAACTGACTTCTGTTTTGGCTCTCATTTAATGCAGTGTCGAGGGTGCAACAGATTTGTAAACACTGCTCGGACTACCGATACCGTCACTTAGCCTGGCTTTCAACTTTTTTGCGTGAACGAATCCTGAAATCTTCCAGACACGGCAGTCGTCGGAATTAAGGACAAAATTCGACAACACGAAATGAAAGATGCAGATAGGTGTAGCGACATAGTGCGCAGACTAGAAGGTCATTGTCGCGCGCTAGCAGAAAGTATGGACCAAGGATATCCTGATAGATACCTGTGGGCCTGGCCACAGCCACCTAGGAGTACACCGATGACCGCTGATCTCCCAACAAGCAGCGTCCGTACGGGAGAGGTAGCTTATCAATCCGCGTCCAGCAATTTCAGCCTCCTGGAACAACAACGCAGCAGCCGTATTATAAATGATTCGGCTGGCAGTTCTGAAACTGAAACCCTTAGCTTCGCCCCGAGCGCAAATAGAGAAGCGGGCAGCTCTCGTCTTGGACAGGAAGAAGGCGACGCTACGTCATCTTTAGGACCTCCTGTGCTAGAATCCCAAGAACATAGGGCTGTTCCGTTGCAGGACGACTGGTTGAAGTTCGGGACTAGTCATCGCACCGGTCAGAAGATTGTTGCTCAGGTAGTCATCGCGGACTTGGATCCAGTTTTCATCTCCGGGTGCAGTCAGCACTTTGGCCGTTGCGTTCAACAGGATGGGTGGGGCGTCCACCTCGTGCATGGCCCAATTCAGCAGGCCATCGCCGAGTCCCTCCACGGAGGCGAGGGCGTTCACACGTATGTTGTGTTCGGTTCGTATGGATACTTTCCTGGAGCCGAACAAGGCGATACCCTGATATCCGGGCTGGCGAAGTCTCTTCGACAGGTATTTCCCAAATCTTGGAAAGACTTCGACGAACAATGTGGCAGTGAGGCGAACGCGGACGAGCCGTGGAATACTATGCCGTGGATGGCGCGCAAGGGTCGGGTCTGGGTGGCCGAGCCGGAGGTGCCGGACGCATTGACACTCGTTGCGTGCGCCGCATATCCGAGGGATCAGAGTCCAACGGAAGCGGAAGCCGCGGCGAGGAGGTTCGAAACGGCGCTCAGGATGATTAAGGAACGGGAGGAGGCTGCCTCGCCGCGCGAAGCAGTATCGCGTAGGCTCTCCCCGCGAAGTGGAACCTCTAAAGGGAAGTCTCCATTATGTGCAGCTGAGATGCACGTCGTACAGGATCCCAGCCAGCGAAAGTTGCGGATAATCACTCACGCGATGGGGTCCTTCGAAGGACACCCCGACGCCGCCGTTTTCGCCACGGGGCTCTCTGCAGGACTGGAGAGGTTCCAGTTCTCCGTGTGAGCACCTTCGCCCCGACCACTTTTCAGCCACGCCCTGCACTGCGGAACACTTGCACAGATATAAATTCTTCGCAGCAGCGTCTAGCAAGGCTTCTGCCCAATGCTTTTACGTACCCTTAAAACTTGGTAAGTGGATGCCATGCACGCTCTCAACGTGACGTCAAGTTTGTACATGGTTCACTCGACCCTATTGAATAAGATCGACAATCTTGAGATTTTAGTAGTGCGCTTCTTATGTGACCTGCAGGAACTCCTCGATGCTGTTTCCAACGGAAGTATAGGTAGACTTACACTCAATCGTCGTGTGGTACTGAGTCAGGATACAAGTGCAATTTGTTCCAGCCCCGAAATGTTTTCTCTCCTTTGTGTGTCCACTCTTCATAGAATCCTTAATCCCCCTCCCCCCCAAATCACACTGAGAGTGATGGCTCAAAATGTATCTTCCGTTGCTCGCGACTAGATTTCTCAGAATCGATTCGAAAGTAGCCGTCTAGGTGCGTTCATGGTGTATTATATCATCATTAAAATCTGACTGTTTCTCCCGTGTTTGCTATCCTGTACTGCTAACTTGGTTATTATTTCACATATGTTGGTGGTCCCTCTCCAATCTCTCTCTACTTCGTCACATTTGTATGGTGAGAATTTAACTATGTTAATTGCTGCCCCAAATGCTATCATACTACCAGGTGTATGGTCAAAAGAAAAAAAGTTTACGATGGTGGAATATATTCCCTGCTTCTCTGCATGATAATGCCAGATGACCCCTATATTGTGATGGCATCCCACTTCTCCTTAGTTCCAAAACATGTCACCTATTCCCGCCTGGGGATATTCCTGTGGCACTCACTCTTGTGCTGGTTGTTTTGATGGCCAGCAGATTATAGAGCCACCGATTAGCCCGGGTGTCTCTATAAAAGGCGTGCATCGGTTATATGCGTATAAAGTGTGGGATTTCCGCATTATGCCATGCTCATCCCACATTGATGTCAAGGAAGCTGATAAGCCTATAGCCATGCTTTGCACTGCGATTATTGCCAGATAATAACGTATTGCGCGTATCTTCAACCAAACCTGGGGCTGATCGCAAGGGTTACAATTAGGGCATTTATTCGAGTGTCTTATGCGAGGTACAAATGTTACGACTTGCATGCCACGATTCGATGCTGTTGAAACTGATCGCGAAGTCCATTATTTCAGCGCTATACTTCGACTCTGTTATGTGTGAGACAAACAGTAGATTGACAGTATGAATGTAGAAGCGCTGTTGCAAGCAGATGTCCGTCGTCCGAGCTTATCCGGCAGATGGAGGATTAATTATCATACGAGTTAATCCAACAGATGCCAGATTTGTTTTACTACATCGTTATACCCACATTGGAAAAATCCAGGGCCTGAAAATCAACTGTAAACGCCATACCTCCAAGATTTACTGTTTATCAGGAGGGAACACCACAAAACGGCACATTTGCGCGTATTTTGTATGCGAACCGTCAGTAATATCTGCTCATGAATGGTCAACCGGAAATAGTTATGCTATTGGAAGCAATGCGGGTGCTCCACCGAAAACAAGGACAACCGAAACCGCCAACTTTCAGTTGGATAGACAGCAAGGCCGACAAAGATCTTACACTGTAGCCCACAGCATGCCCATCTCAACCCGACAAAAAACGGATGGACGGGTAGATAGATCATGCCAAACCACATATTGCAAATCGCCGAAAGCCAGTTGCTTGCATGAAATGACAGTCTGCTCCGGCTTCCGGCGTTTTGCATTTGCATAGTAAAACACGGATTTCATTACCTACACCCAGCACCTATCGGTGCAGCTTCCGTAAACTGTAAGTGCATACGTCCCTAATAATCGGATAACCAGCACGTGGAGCAGTCATGATATCTGTTCGTAACGATGATATTCTACAGACTCTGTATGGAAACGCAGCCATACAAAACGCATACGATATTCACCCATTATGATAATTTTAATCAGTCCATGAAGTGAGCTCCTATTCGCTTCGGGCTAGCAAGCTCCATGACAGCTTTCAGACTGTCTGTTTCCCCACATTGCTGACAAGCATATTCGAGGGTGCTAACCAACCTGCCATTAATACTAATGCCGCTTTGTGAGATCGCCTCAAGTATTTCATCCACTTGCCCTGCCACATCACCCCGAACCGCGTTTTTTCGCCGAATGTCTCAGAGTGTTGGGCATTAATAACAAAAATGGAGATCATTATATGCCATCGATGTACCTTTGTCATATCATGCCCCTGGGCTGCTGTCTGGAGTTCGAGATGGTGCCAGCCACATGGAGATGCTTGTACAATGGCATCACGCCAAGTTGTCTGCAATTACAAGTCAAGATGGCGCAGTGGGGACCGACGGCTTTAACTTGGATCTAGTGGATCTTTAGTGGTTCCAAAAGCTTGCGTCGATTGAGCCAACAAGACATGCGTGGGTCAGTGTCATCTGCAGATATACAGCGAGCGGGGCTCGTGCCGGGCGGCAGAAATGATGAATGCACCGCGGGCGGGGCACCTGCAAAGCCGCCAGAGAAATGCAAGGCGTTGATGTAGGTGATCCACGTGGCGCTTGTCATTTCTAAGCCTTCCGAGCGCATGCGGCGATATATATCCCAGGCTCGGTCGAACTGACCCTGGTTAACGCATGCCTGTTGCACCGCGCAAGCTGTCAGTATAATGGCACAGCGCTTGTGTCTGCGTTGAGCGGGGATCGATGCAGCTCGAGTGACGATCATAGGGTGTGTACCAAGCAGGCTGAGGAGAGCGAAACCGGGTAGAGATGTTGCACAAAGCTGAGACAGCGCCAGGAAGAACGGACACCGCATCGATATATATATAGGGGGAAGGCGGATTGGCCGGAGATCAGAGATGCAGCAGAGGCCTCAGGTCTGCTCTGCGGGAGAGCACCCTCATCAGGCGCGCGTGTACAAGTATTGGCCGGAGATCAGAGTGCAGCGGAGGCCTCAGGTCTGCGCGGGAGAGCACCCTCATCAGGCGCGATGTCACAAGTATTGGCCGGAGATCAGAGATGCAGCGGAGGCCTCAGGTCCTGCGGGAGGCCTCATCAGGCACGTGTGCAAGCATTGGCCGGAGATCAGAGATGCAGCGGAGGCCTCAGGTCTGCGGGAGAGCACCCTCATCAGGCGCGTGTACAAGTATTGGTCCGGCTGCACGCCCACCAACCGCGGCAAGGCCTCCACCAACAAAATGGCCCTTTCCAGCCTCTCCATATCCCCGTCTACAGTTCGTCGCTTCGCTGCAGCAGCCGCGCCTCCCGACCCACAGGAGTCTCTCAAATCACCGGCACAATACACGAGAAATGCCCCCGGCGGTTGTCTGCAGCAACCTTCTGCATTCACCGAGACGAGAGTGGCAGAGGCGATGGGTAGCCGAGGGTGGGGTGGGTGGTGGTAGGGGAGAGGAGGATGACAACGGATAGCAATAGGATGGCAAAGGACGAAAGGGGATCGAAGATGAACCTGGTTGTGCACTCCCCTCTCCATCGCCCTCTCGTACCGCTGGACTGCGTCTGGGCCGTTGTGGGCCGCTCAGTCTATCGTTTCCGCCAGCACGGCTCTCTACCGCTTTGCCCGTGCCAACCGCACCGCCCTGAAGCCCACACCCTCATCCTGTCTGTGACCTTTGCCCACATCAAGCACGTCTCCGTGAAGACAGGAAACCGGCGCGTCGTTGACATCACGCGAAATGATTTGCACATCAGCAGCAGGGGAGCCGTGTGGGGAGATGACAAGCTTGCACGACCCTCAAACCGCCACACCACGGGGGCTACACCTATGCGGCGCCGTTTTGAGTGTCCCTACGTCCCTACATCCAAGCCGTACAATCTGGCCACCATCAACAATGCCAATGCTTGGGGGTTGCCGAGCTTCCCATTTCTAACACGCACCCTGTTGGGACCGGTGCCGGGCGATGTGCTCCTGCCAGCTCTTGCGCCGGGCGCTGCCTCCATCTCTGCGAGATCCACGCCTCTCCCCACACTCTTTCTCCCATTTCCAGAGCGCATCGCTCATAGCGCTCATCAATTGATAGCTGGCCTACTGCACTTTACGACTGCACTGGACAAATCCGCCACTCCACCATACCACATGCCAGGTAGTACCTCGAAAACAATTATCGAAAAGAAAAGTGCAGTGTCCTCGTGGCGGCTCCTTGCCTTCAGAGAGATGTTTTTCGCCCACCGGCCATCTGGCGCTGCAGCTACGGTCCAACAAGTAACGATCGTGCGCCGTCGAACATACTCAGCGCTGTCATTTGTGGTCAAGCTGGCATGAACCGTACGATGTCCAGTGCTCGAGCCCTCCCACTAAAATCCATACAATAGGGCATCCAGCAACAACTGAATGAGTGGGCGCCATCCCGGGCAGGCGCCAGCTGGGAAGTGGCGCGCTAGGGCAGAAGCCAACACACCATTGATGGGGGACGCCGAGGGGGCACTGCCATCAGCGGTAAGCCGCGCAATGGCCCCGGTCACCGCCTGCAGCCCCACCCGAGCCCCTGCTCAGGGTAGCCACTTGCATTCAGACCTCCGGGGCTGCCACAAGCCGGCTGAGTGATGTGGCATGCGCGCAGCTCGAGGCTGGGCAGCTCATGCTCATTCCAGTCGATGAACATCACACAGGGAGCATGCAGCTGACGTGGAATGTCGCACAGCTTGGCGAAGAACGATCGCATGGGGGAACTGCGTGTGTCTGCGCATTCCGCCCTACATTATGTGACCCTGCAGATCGGATATCTGCTGGAATTACCAGCGCCACGTGGTTAGTATCTCCATGCATCCAATCATGGATGATACTCTCCACGGCTCTCCGACTCTACCCCAAAGTAAAAGGGCGACGCAGGCCAGGAAGGAGCGCCTGGCCACCTTCAGCTTCGGGCGAATGCCCGCTGCCGCTAGCTGCACGGCGAGCTCCTCAGGGTCCACTGGCAGGGCCCCATCGCCAAGGGCCTCCGCGCTCGACCGCTCCCCCGCCTCACGCCCCTGGGCAGTGGTGGGCACCGCGAAGGCTTCCATGAGCACAGCATCGGCCGTGTCCAGCAGCACTCGGTCCGGAGCTGCAGACACTGTGCCGTGCGACTCCATACGCCGATACACCTCCAACGCCGCATCTGCGTCGCCACACCTGTCATAGTCCGCGGCCACCCATTCTCTGCCGTGCACATCCAGCTTGCATGCTCCCCGAGCAGGGCCGCACCCGATTCAAGCGGCCACTGCCCCAAACTGTCTCACACGCGGGGCCCGCGGAAATTTAGGCGGTTTCAAGAATGTGCTGATCGAGCCGAACCCTAAATCACAGGTGAAACGGGCAAATGCCAGTTCCACGTTCCCAAGAGTAGCCAACGCAGAGACATGTGCACCAAGTCGGGGTCTGGATATCCCCATTCCCATTTCCACAGATGGCCTGAGCGAGGCGCTGGTGCGAGCCATTTCAAAAAACGGTCGTGAAATAGGGATTTGCTAGTCCAGCCTGCGCTGAGGAGGATACGGGGCTGGAACGCCGGCGACATCTCCCAAACTCCACTACGACGAGAGGAGCCCACCCTCTCCTCTTCATGTTGTGACGGTGGACTCACGGATCCCCCAGTTGCACCGCCTGTACAGTGGCAAGTTCCGTCCGCCCGCGCATGAAGTTCGAGAACCTGGAGTGCACACCGCTGAAGGGGGAGGTAATCGCCGAGGGGGGCAGGCAAAAGAAGAAAAGCAAAATCGATGTAGGCAGCGGGCCAGAGGACAACGGCGAATGGGAAACACCGCTTGGAGGCGATGGCAAGGGACGCTGAGTCGGAGCTGACACATCGAGCTGACCGGGAAGCATGCGGGCTCCAAAGATCCACCAAGGATCACGAGCACTGCAGGGGATGGCGGCGCTGCAACCAGCAGCTGCCGCGAAGGAGGCTGGCGAGACGATGGTATAGAGAATGCGGTGGTCAAAGCAACACGTGGTAGCAGCGCACAGCGAAGCGCTGGGGCCGAGGTCGGGCGAGGATGGAGGACTTCCGCGGCTGAGTGGCCTCGTGACCTGTGCGAGGCCTTGCAAGGGCGTGGCGATACAACGGGAACACGCATTGGCGAACCAGGAGCAGCTCACGGCGAAGCTCCAGAAGAGCTGCACAAGGGAGGAAGGCATGAACCGCCAGGCAGTGAAGAGAAGGCTGACCATCGCCTGGCGGGAATCGCGGCACTGAAGGAGCTCCTGGATCAGCTGGGAGGCTCCCCAGCAGCAGCATGGCGCAGGAGGACACCACGAGGGACTCCCGTGAGGAGCATGCTCGGCGGCCGCTGGGGGCTGCCGGGTGAGAGGCTGAGTTTGACGGGGTCGCACACGAACATGGCGAACATGGACCAACCGCCCTAGTTAGAACCGGAATGGCATCAGAAGCGCCGGCGCGATGTTTCCAAGAGTAGCCGACCTCCTGACAAGTGCACGCGTAAGATAGACGAGGAATCTATGGGGCATGGATCAAGATGGGGGGCATAAATCAATAGGGAGAGGCATGAATCGATAGGGGCATGAATCAATAGGGGCATGAATCGATAGGGGGGCATGAATCGATAGGGGCATGAATCAATAGGGAGGGCATGAATCGATAGGGGGGCATGAATCGATAGGGGGGGCATGAATCGATGGGGGGGCATGAATTAATTGCGATTCGACCATAAACCGACTGAAGACTGCGGCCGGCTCTGTGGAATCTACTTGTGCTAAAAGAGCTGCACGTCACAGGCAGGCGTCAAATATGGAAAAGTGGGTCAAGGTAGAAAAGTGGGTTGCGGGAAGCAACAACAATCTGCAGCCCTGCCCGCGGCCGGTCACCTGGTGCACAGCTGCAGCGCCACGTTGTAGGCCCGCGTGCGCACAGCCCTGGGGCGCCCCTCCTCCTCCTCCTGCTCCTCCATATCCAGCGCCGGTTTCGCCACCGCGTCTGCCAGCCGTGTCAGTTCCAGCGCAGCATCTGCTGTGCCTGCCGGGAGTGCCGCAGTCTCGGCCAGAGTGGCGCGGGCAGCCTCCACCAGCGCGTGAAGGCTGGCATACCCCGCTGCCTGGTACGCACCCCCCCCTCCTCCACTTCAACCGCAAGGTGACTTCCGCACACGTGTGAGCGTGGTGGCCCGCTCCTTGCTTGATGCCTGCATCGTGGCCCTCCGCATGGCTCTCCGGTCAGTCCTATCCTCCAGCAACAGATCATCCCGATAAACACAGAAACACCGGAGCCAAATTAGCCGACAAAAAAAGGCGCGGCCGTAGGAAGGCTTGCGGTCAGGCGGCGGCAGGCGGGGGTGGGGAAGGACAGATGCTCAAGGAGCGAGGGTCCGCTGACACAGCGGAAGCTCTGAAGCCCTTCGCCCACACATCGAAGACTGCGGAGAGCGGCAAGGAAGGGGTGGGGAGGGGGCCAGCTCACTTCGAGAGGGCTCTCTTCAGGGAAGCCGCTGGCGTGCTGGCGCTGGAGCTGCGCGGCGATGGATACGGCCTCGCACAAAGGATAGCACACCGCCGCCCGAGCGATGACGCGGGCAGCAGTGCGGGGCGTGGGGGAGAAGCCTGCAGCAGCCATGTCATCCAGCAGGCCACACAGCTGCACGTAGGATGACCGCTCGCAGGCAATCAGCAGAGCGGCGTCTGAGCTCTTCAAGAGAATCTGCAACATCCAGCGCCCCACCTCCAATCTTCTCATCCCCCCGAATCGCAGCACTGTGCAGACTTCTGCTTGACCCGGAGCCCCTCTATCTGCCGCCCCCGATCACCGCATCCGCCCGCAGGCCAGCCACTGTGAGATCGACAGCTGAATCTAGAGCTTTCCGCCTCCCCTCCTTGGCACACAGCTTGATCTCGGCACTTGCGACATGGAGACAGTAATTGCAGCAATGGTTGCAGTGGCAACAAGTCATGTTGCAGCAATGGTTGCAGTGGCAACAAGTCATGTTGCAGCAATGGTTGCAGTGGCAACAAGTCATGTTGCAGCAATGGTTGAAGTGACAACAAGTCATGTTGCAGCAATGGTTGCAGTGACAACAAGTCATATTGCAGCAATGGTTGCAGTGACAACAGGTCATGTTGCAGCAATGGTTGCAGTGACAACAAGTCATATTGCAGCAGCAACATGAATTGCATTACTGTGCGACTCATGTTACAGCGTACGGGGGGCAGGGGAGGACAGGGGGTGTGGGGATTACTTCTGTGAGGCTCATCAACGGAGAGTGCCCCTCCTGGTGCACCGCCCACCTCCTCAATCCCACCTTTCACGACACCGACATGCAGCTCCCTGTGGGCCGAAGGCGAGCTAGAGATCAGGGACCTCTTTTCTCAGGAGAGAGGACGCCGGCATCGAATGCCAATGACAGGTGGGATCGATGAGTTGGCGGAAGGGGGTGAGGGAAGGGGGCATGCACGTATGACAAGTGCTCTGTCATGGCGGCGGGCGGCGGGGGACAGGCGCGGCGCGCACCTGCACCATGCGCTGCGTGGACTGCATCGCGGCGCCACCTTCGCCGCAGCGCACATAGGCCGCCACCGTGTACCGCCAGGTCACTTCATCGTGCGCCACCTCCGTCACCTCCATGGCCGCCAGCGTGCGCTCCAGTCCCTCTCGATCCCTTCGGAGTCCGGCCAGGTCCAGCATGTGACTGTTGCCACCTCCCCCTCCACATCACCCATTCTGCCAAATGCTCTCTGTCACATCGGCGGGCAGCGCGCACGCATCTCCACCGCCCCGACTCTCTCCCAATATCCACAGTGAACCCTCCCAACACCCCCCCACACACACACTCAGGGAGCAGAGGGGTGGTCTTGCGCGTGGGCTTGGTGGTGGAGATATGGCTCGCGCAGCTCGGGGGGCAGGGATGAACCGGCTTCAGGCACAAGGCGGCGGTGCGCTGGCGGTGCAGATGCAGAGGGGCTCGGATGGCTCAGCGAGGCTTAGGGGGTCCCATTCTTCACTAGTGAGCTCCGGAGAATCCGGATAAGTGTCCCGAAGTGTGTGCTGAATCCTTTGATCCCCGGCGTGGGTACATAGTGCAGTCTCCTATGGCTTCGGGGTGCCAAAGGAGTCGCAAGGATAAGTATACACACACCACACGCCTGGCAGTCGCCCCCTTCGGAAGTTCCTGCAAGTCTGCAATACGCTGCCGCCTCCAGGCTGGTCAAACCGCCACCCGCTCCTGGGAGACCCGCGAGGCCGCACCTGAAGGTCATCCGGTCAGGCCCTACGTGACGCTGCTCCATTTTCCCCAGCACTGCAGCGGCACCCTTGACATCCCGCGCCTTGCAGCACGCGTGCAGTGCTGTGTTATACGAGATCAGGTCTGCGCCAAGCCCCCCACACCCCCTGAGACCCCCTGAGCCCCAACCATCGGCGACAACGCACCTCCATCCGCCACGCACGCCACTCCACCCACCGAAGGTCAGGACGGGACCTTGACCACGGTCTGTCCCACCTCCTTAACACTCCACCCACTGAGGACCAGGATGGGCCCTTAACCACGGTCTGTACCCGACGAAGGCCAGGATGAGCCCTTGCCCACAGTCTGTCCCACCTCCTTACCCCACCCATTCCACCCACCGAAGAGTCAGGATAGGCCCATGACCACAGTCTGTCACCTCCCTTGCATTCCCACACGACAAAGGCCAGGATGATCCCTTAACCCACGGTCTGTCCACCTCTCCTTGCCATTCCACCAGCAGAGGTCAGGACGGGCCCTTGCCTGATCTGTCCCACCTCCTTACCCTCCACCCGGCAAGCCAGAATGAAGCCCATAACCACCCAGTCCCCAGCCCACACCTCCTTACCATTCCCACCCACCAAGAGTCAGGACGATCCTTGACCACGGTCTGTCCCACCTCCTTACCATTCCACCCAGCGCAGGCCAGGATGAGCCCTTAACCACGGTCTGTCCCACCTCCTTACCATTCCACCCACCGAAGATCCAGGACGGACAATTGACCACAGTCACTCCACCTCCCTACCATTCCACCCACCGAAAGGCCGGGGATGGGCCCTTGACCACGGTCGGTCCCACCTCCCTGCCATTTCCCCCACCCCGCCGAAGAGGTCAGGATGGGCCCTTGACCACGGTCACTGTCCACCTCCTTACCATTCCACCCGAGAGGTCGGGATGGGCCATGACCACGGTCTGTCCCACCTCCTTACCATTCCACCGGCAGAAGGCCAGGTGAGCCCTTGACCGGTCTGCCCCACCTCCTTACCCATTCACCCGCCCGAAGGTCGGGATGGGCCCTTGACCACGGTCTGTCCCACCTCCTTACCATTCCACCCACCGAAGGTCGGGATGGGCCCTTGACCACGGTCTGTCCCACCTCCTTACCATTCCACCCACCGAAGGTCGGGATGGGCCCTTGACCACGGTCTGCCCCACCTCCCTACTTCCCACTTGAGGTCAAGGCGGCGTCACTTTACAAAATAAATTTGTACCCGGCCCCCAGAACATTTCTCGCAAACGACGTCAAGATGGGGTTTGAGTTTCCAAATCGACTACTACCCAAGACTTGTCTCTCAAACAAGGTCAAGATGGTATCGCTTCACGAAATCTACCAAAAGCTCCCCACGCCAATCAGGGCGAGTTGAGGCCGCTCAGTGGGTAGTCCGCAGCGGCCATTAGAAGGCCGTAAGCAGGTGGATACGGCGCCCGCACGCAGTGCCTCGTAGCACGGCGCAGCTCGCCGGCGCCCTGGCACCATTCTATATGAGGCGCACCACCCGCTGCCGACCACAGCCCTGGGAGCACAAGCGGCACTCATAGGCACCGTGCTGCCTCATCAGCTCATGGCATCGAACTCACCATGTGGCATCAAAGTGGATGACAGCGGGCTCAATCAGCTGTGGATGTAAGTAGCATGGCTGACATCGACCACCCCTGCCGGCCTCCATCAGCACTAGCTAACTATCAGCTTCCCCTGCCTTGACCCATCCATCAACAGCTGACTGTCGGCTTTTTATGATATCATCATTGTCAGCACATCATTTCATATGTGGGTATCAAGTGGAAACAGGCATTTGAGCTGTCAGGCATATAATGGGTATCATCAGCTCAAGCTAATTATCAACTCCCCCTACCTTGACCCTCCATCAGCACTAGCTAACTATCAACTTCTCCCCCTACCTTGACCTCATCATGCCCATAACTATCAGCTCCTGCATGGTATCTGTCAGACTGTGGGCTGTCGAGCCATGTGGTGACCATCTGTCGGGACTCAGCAGGCTGTCTGACTCCCAGTGCCTTGAGCCCTCCCATCAGAACTGCTGTGTGCTTCCCACCCCCTACCTTGACCCTCCATCAGCACTCGCTAATATCAGCTCCCCTGCACGCCGGTATCAATCGGGACTGCGGGCTGTCGAGCTCGCACTGTGGGTCATGAGTCGACAGGCGGCACAGTGAGCACACAGCGTGGAGCCTCAGTCAGCTGTAGTGACTGTCAGCTTCCCACTACCTTGACCCTCCATCAGAACTGCGCAAACTATCAGCTCCCCCTGCCTTGGCCTCCATCGGCGCACCAACAGGCCTGTCCCATCACCTGTGGGTATAAAGTCGAAGGACTTGTGGGCTGTCGGCTCCCTAGCCCGACCTCATCGGAGACACCTTGAGCTATCAGCTCCCCTATCAACCTCGGACTTGTGGCGTGGCGATTGCGGGCCGCCAGCGCCTCCGCAGAGGCTCGAGGTAAGTGACTGTGGCAGGTGCAGCATGCTAGGGCTGTTACTGTCACGGCTGTTGAGGGATGGCACTGATCTGATCGGACGGCTGGCACAGAAGCACAAGGCGCTTGCCCAAATGCCCACAGCACAGTTTGAAGGGTGCATGGCCGCCGTGGAGAGGTGCCGCATGAGAGCATCACGTCCGCGGTCGCATGGGGCTGGGAGTGTGGTTTGACCCGGCGGCGGATCGTTGAGCTCCATCTCCTCGAGCAACTTGAGAGCTTCCCGAGAGTCCTTCGCCTGCAGCATGGCCCTCGCCGGCTCACCGAAATCTGTACCTCTCTGGCGCTCCGGCTGCTGCGAAGGCACAGGCACGAGCCCGCAGCCTGGCTTGGTGCACAGTAGAGGCACTCACGGCAGACGGCCAATGACGGGCGTCGCAATTGGACACCAACACGTGCATTGTAATTGCACGTGTCGACATCGCAACGTGTCGGTGGTCCGTCCGGACGGTGGGAATACTCAGGTCTGCAGGGGAACAGCGCGAGGCAGATGCGTGCAGCGCACCTGTGCATACGCCTTCAGCGCCACGTTCAGCATGTCCCGCCAGGCCTTGCGCTCCCCGAATAGCGGGGGCGGCCGCGCCTGCGAGCCGCGCGGCACGATCTGCATCCGCCCGCGCGGCGCTGCGGTGTCCCCGCGGTCCGCCCGCCTCTCCCCGTGCGCAAACGTCGGCCCGAGCACCCGCCGCGCCTCCGTGGCAAGCGCAGCTGCGTCCTCCACACAATCAGCCGCCACGTGCGCGTGTATCCACGCCGACCACGTGTGCACGGACGGCTTGACGCCTTGCGCCAGCATCTCCTCCCACACCTTCCTCGCGCCTGCCTCGCAGGCATTCCAATCTCCATCTCAATCTGGAGGCCTTGTGCTCACGCGCGCTGGCCCATCGTGTCGCCGCTCTCTTTCCCAATCTCCCAACGGATGGCTCTCGTGATCCTATGATGGAACTCATCCCCGCGCATTCCCGAGCTACGAATCGACGCTTCCCATGTTTCCACCGTGGACGATGTGCCGCATGCCGTGAGGGGCATTGCGGCAACAGTGGTGCGCCGGCGTAAATACCACGGCGAGTGCAAATGTCTTGCAACTAAATCAGCACCAGCTCGGGAAAGGGCAGGCACGCCTCAGCTCGGGACGTTGGACTGAAAGGCGGCGAACGCGCTGTGCCTGCGCACGCCGGTGGGGTGCCCCCGTGCGCAGTGGGACCCAGGCAGCCGGCCGATGCGCGCCAGCAGAGGGCGATCATACCTCTGACGCTGAGACTGAGCCTGAAGCTGAGCCTGAGCCTGAGACTAAGCCTGAGACTGAGACTGAGCCTGAGATTGAGGATGCGAAGAGGGTGCTCTGACCTGAGAGCGAGCTCCGCGCGATGCAGCGAAGCGCCGCGGTGTAGGTCCACTCATCCGCGGCGACGCCACGCCGCGTCATCTCCTCGAGCAGGTCGTGCACTCGAGATGGCTCCTCCTCAGCCGCAATCAGAACATTGTACACCACCGCGTCCGCCTCCACTCCCTGGGACACGGCGCCCATTCCGATCTGGCCCCTTCACTCCTAGGACCCAGCCCATTCCGATCCACACCCACCCTTCTCCCTGGGACACGCGCCCATTCCGATCCACACCCAGCCCCTTCACTCCCTGGGACACGGCGCCCATTCCGATCCACGCAGCCCTTCACTCTCCTGGGACACGCTTCCATTCCGATCCACCCACCCCTTCACTCCCTGGGACACAGCGCCCATTCCGATCCACCACCCCCTCCCTGACCCCTCCGACTCCAGAATTTTATCCCACTGAGACACGCGCACAAAGGAAGAGTGAGCTGTGGAAGGGGCAAGGCGCAGCATCACCTCCTCGTCCATCTTTGCTAGTAGCTGCCGTGCCTTGGAAACGTCACCGCACCCGCAGTGATGGTTCACTTGGCGGACGCACCACCCTCCTTCCCCCACCCCCTCCCATCGACGCGCTCTCAACCTCACAACTCTCCCCAGGGGAGTCAAACTGCGTTCGACGCACATCCTGGGATAGAGATCACGATGGTTAACGTCGCACACAGGTGCGCACAGACGGCCCTGACTCCCGCCGGGTCAGCCTCGGGCGCCTCGGCAATCATAACCCGAGTGACTTGCGCCGCTTGGTAAGAAGTCCAAAGTGCGGGCTTCCTTGGGGCCCTCCTCCACAGTGAGCGTCGCAGGCCTAGAGGGTTTCTCCAAACGCAGGCACATGGGCGGAGCTGCCGGCGTCGGCGAGGCGGGAGCATACTCAAAATGGTGTATGCGCGCGCATTCGGTTTCGCTGCGCCTCCCATCTGCGTCCCCCCACGCCAAGCGCCTTCAGCTCATGTTTTTCTCCGACCACCAGAAAGGCGGCGCACCGGAGCTGAGGGGAAGCTGCACGAGGAAGCAGGAGGAGCGGGGACTTCGGAGGGCGCACCTCCCGCGCAACCTGCAGCACGCGCTCCGCTTGACCCAGCTGCCCGGCGTTGACGCACACCTGCCCCCGCATGCGCCTCCGCCGCCATCATCTTCACTTTGCACACAACACAGCCTGGGCTCGCGACAGGGGTGTGGCGCATACCTTGACCGCAGCGCCGACGTGCACGCCATTCAGGAGCGTTGTCTCGTTGTCGCTGCGAAAGGCAGCCCGCAACCTCTCATGAATAGGCCTACGTGGCACGGCCCGCCTCGTGCTGCCGTTAAACACGGACCTCCATATGAGAGACCCCCTTGGTTTACCGAGTGGAACAGCGAGACTCGGATCATCATGCCTTACACACCCCTCATACGCCCCTGGCCCCTCATCAAGCCGCTTGCCCCTCTGGCTCACCCCACATCAGGCCCACGACCCTGATATACCCTCCACAGCGTCCGCTCTTGCCTTGCGGCACACCATACGTCTGAACCAACGCCCATAGCGTCCCCGTCCCAGTGACGCCCCCCACGCCAACGTGTGCCCCTCGATGCCCTTCGCCCTTTGCACGCCCCTCAAAGCGCTCCACGAGGGACTGCGGTTGCTGACCTGGAACTGGCGAGTCGGTTTACGAGAAGCACCACCAGCTCCGCCTTGAGCTCGCCATCTAGGAGCTGGGTGCGTCCGATATCGCTCATCAGCTCCGTGCATCTCATCTGCCGGCTCCGGACGGCTCTTGGGGGAACCGTTCCCCGAGATGGCTTGCCGCCCTGCATCCGAACATCAGCAACAGAACTCGGCACGTCTTCCGTTTCGCGAAATTTCACGGCACAGGAAACAACCCTCGAGACTCGAATGGGAGGTGTGTGCGCTGCGGGGAAACGATCCGTGTGGCATCTTTGTCAGCGGCCAGGTTTGGAACGCGTCGTCAGAAGGTAGCACACCAACTGAAGCGCGCGCAGGACTCACACAACACGATCTCACGAATACGGAGTAACAAATGGACTCCACAGAGCGTTCGGATGGACCTGTGTGGTAAGCGCTTCCAGTCGCTTCAAAATTGCTTTCTCGGTGAGCTCTCGGTTCGCGCTTTTGCTCTTGGGCCGCGCGTTATCCTGCGGTGTCATACACCACTGACGACTTAAACTCAACGGCCCCGTGTCCTGCGACTTCGAAAACAATGACGTTCAGCCTCAGCCATCGGCAGGTCCTGCGGCTTGATTTGACAATGGACGTTGCGCCCAGTCTCCGAACCGGATATCGAGCAAACATCGAGTGAGTCGAAAGTGAGTCGTAGCACAGACTTCTAGGTGAGGTGTGAATGGCATCGACGCATTCTTCTGGCTGGCTGCCGCGACGTCGACTCGCCCTGAAATTACTCGCACATCCCTGACAGCGAAACTGGTGAGTCCTAAACCTTGAACGTTTGAAGCGTAACGGGATATCAGACGTGCTAGCTCTAGAGCGCTCCCAGATTGCAGTTTTCTCAGCTCGCTTTGGTAAGCTTGCTCCTGGCTGCAGTTCGACCCAGGTTCCTAGAAGTGCACGAGCAGGATTACGGCTGCAGTTGAATGTGCGACCATGTAATCGTAGGTCGGCAGTGTGTCGGAAGCGCGCACCTTTCGTTTCGCGGGGATAATTGATTGTATCGTAAACCGGAGCGCACGTGTAGGCCTGCATGTGCGTGGAGTAGTCGATCTATTGCTAGTAAGTATAGATCCTAAAGATCCTAAGCGTGCACGGCCTGCGACTTGACCTCGTCTGGTGACTGTACTCGGAGAAACGGAGAGCACTTTGCAAAAGGCGAAGCATGCGATATTTTGCAGTCGTGAATTCATATCTATCACTCGATCATATTCAAGCACATCGTGTGGTGTTCGGCTTGGCGCTCTGTCTATTTGAGCTGCGCGGGCGAACCCCTAAGAACCAAACCTACGAGAAGAACGGTACTAATATAATGTACGATGCCCGAAAATCGGAGTTCCTACGAAAAATCTCTCAAACCCGGATAGCGTTGTGACAGCCTATAAAACGCATAAAAATAATGTAAAACGTTCATATTACATTCCTGCCGCTGTCGTGGGTATGACTCTGGGGTTCACTCAGCTGAAGAGAGGAGTAATCACCTTAAAAACACATAACACTTTTAAACAGCACGTTCACGTGCAGAGAAGGAGAGGCAGAAGAGAGGGACAGCGACAGGCGAGGGAAGAGGGTGTGACACACGACACCCACGCCAGACGAGAATCAGAAAGGAGAAACACGAGGCGAGCGGACGGGAGGCGGAGGCCCCCCGCCCCCGCCCCGCCCCCCGCCCCCGCGCCCCGCCCCAGCCCCGCCCCGCCTGCGCCTGTGTTGGCGAAAACGTCGCCAACGATTAATCGGGAGGGTGCCAAATACGTTTAATCGCGCGATTAATCGGGGGGGTCTCGCGTTACATACTTAAGGACCACGTTACATACTTAAGGCATGCCGTCCCATACTTAGGGCGTTGATGTCCCATACTTAACTTGGCTTTGCCTTGGAGGATCAAACTGTTTGGAGGACGTGTCAGACGGAACACGCGACGAGAGATAGGCAGATAGCAAATACTTGTAGGCAACAAGGCGAACACGGGAACACGGAACGGCTCTCATGAGTCTGCAGTACCGCTGTAGTTTCCAATAACCTAAACCTCTTAACTCGTATGCCTCCCCGCGCAGCCGCTCCTACAAGCAGGCGAATCCCACCGCGTGGATATGGTGGCTCGTCCGCGTTATTAAAGGGAGCCATACAGCCACTCCCCTCGAATTCTACCCAGCCGGTCATATAGGATCACCCAGTGAGCGCTGCAAGTGTTTAAGTTGCAAGCGGATCATAGTCGCACAAAGTCAACGGATTCTGCTTTCTGCACCACTGTGCGCCAAGGCACGGTATCGGTTGCAAAAAAGGATATCGATACATTCTGATATTTTAAAATGATGTGTCGACAGATACCGATATGACCTTTTGTGTTGTCGACAGATATTGATATGAGCTAAAAAGTTGTCGACAGATATTGATATCAGCTACCGAGTTGTCGACAGATATTGATATCACATACCGAGTTGTCGACAGATATTGATACCTACAAGTTCTAACCGATATTGATATATATCACCGATATCAATATATATCGCAGATATCGATATATATCACAAACAATAGCTATCTGAGTGTGGATTCAGGATACCACTACATCAATTGCACTACTATTTACAATACTATTTACAAACATATATGCTGCCACCACCATGTGGGGAGTATAAGTCCACTAGCATATATTAGCTAGGCAAAGTGGCAAACTACATATTCAGGGTTTCAAGCTTAAAGCTCTAGCTAGCTTAGTTCATGGCCGCCATCATAGCGTGTTCAATGGTACCCTCACTCAAGCACTTGCGTAAGTCGGAGTGCATGGCACCACAAGCACTGAAAGCTCGCTCCACACCTGCAGTGTTGGCAGGCGCGGCTAAAAATTGTCTTGCCATCTTGGCAATGTCAGGGAGGATTGCAGAGTGCACCCTCCACCAATCTAAGGGATTCACTTCACTGCTAGCAATAGGCAGTGAAAGATATTTGCTAAAGTCATCTAAAGTAATGGGAGCCTCGGGGTTGGCACCCGCCGGCACATCTCCTGATGATGGCTCAGCAAACTCGTCGTCATCACTATCATCTAAGAAAGATGCCACTGAGGCCTTCTCCGCCTTCCGCGACTTCGCAGCTGGGGCCACGGCAGTGGCTCTTCCTCCATTTCCTTCGGCTTCCAATCTTGTTCCCATGCCGCCTTGGCCCACCCCTTTGCTTTCTCCGCAGTCATAGTGCCTACACACCACCACGACAAATCTTCTGTGTTGAAAAACAGAGATCATAGCCAAGGAACCAATCATGCACACCACAAGTGTTTTTGCTATGCTTACACGAATATGCCAAGGGGCGCTAGATTACCTCTTGCCCAACGAGCCAGGTACTTGAAGTTGAAGTGCTTGTAACGAGGATCGAGGAAGGTGGCCACGCAGAAGTCTTCCAGCTTGCAATCCATCAAGTCGTTGAAGTACCGCTTGCAGATATCTTTGTACAAGTTCTCGCGCGCGGCCTTCACAGACTCATTCATGATGTGCACAACCTCTCCCTCAAACTTCACAACGGTGTCCTTGTGCATTTTGTAGGCCAAGTGTCCGATCAACGGCATGACCAAGTTCGCGGTGCAGTACTTCGTACCTTGCAGCAGATCGACACAAGTTGCAGCCGCTGCCAAGATGCCCCTCGACTCCCTCACAATGTCCCACTCGATGTCCGTCAACTTATGATCCCTGTAGACACTGCCATCAGGGTTCGGGGCAGCAGTGGCAGCTTTGCGCGGGTTCTCGATGTCGTAGAGTTGGATTGCCACCTACGTGAAAAGCAGTTGTTCGCTATCTCAAAATACAATACTCTCGAAGATTCCACCGACAAATTAAGCAAGTGGGTGCACATATTGTGGGTGCACATATTGCTTAACCTCATTCAACCCTCTCGGGTGAATCATCAAGAGATGTAGCACATTCCAGAGCCAGGACTCAAGCAGTTTGAAAAGGAATCCGAGTGCTGTATGAGGCAGTTGAGGTATGAGATAGTGGAGAACGCACCAGGTTCACATTGAACCAATCGCACTGCTTGAAAGCTCCTCCCCATCCACTGCGTGTGTCGTTGTCTTGGGGCGGAGATGTCGGATTCAAAGAGTTACGGGCTTGGCAGTCGTGAAGTAACTTCACACCGATGACGGAATGGTGAAAATGTCCGGTCATACCCCTCAACTTCTTAAAGCACTTGTGCACCCCTTCGGACTTCAAGAAGGCTAGTACGCACAACGCCAAGAGGTGGCAGTTACACTCGTGGCCGTCCCATTCACCCCAACCGGATACGATGTTCGAGTGTACAGTTCGAGTACAGTGTGCGCAGAAGAAAGGTGGTGGTGTTGAGATATGTCCTGGTGCTTACTCCCGTGAGATTGACGAGACTGAGGAAGCATACCGCGAACGTGTGAATAGGTACGAATATTCAAACGTCAACTTAACATAGGTACGAAACATCAAAAGTTTCGACATTTTTTGCGCAGTGGAAGCGTGGTGGGCCCATAACCTGCGAGAACAGGTGTTCCGCTCGGGTAAAACAAACTGGCTAAGCTCCCATAATCAGTCCGGCCGAGTGCTTTTATCATGCATCTCGGAAACCCGGATAATACGAAGTGATGACTGACAGTACAGTACTACTGTACTGTGCTGTCATCCTAGCTACTAGCGGAGTCACGGTTCCGATCAGAGACGGGTCAGGCTAGGGGCTATCAGAGCCCATAATAATAACCCTGAACCTAAAGTCCAGCAAGGGGTCTACGGCCACCCCAGGGCCCAAGGGGGGTCGACTGGACCTCCACAGGGCTTAGTAGATAAGTTATGATGATTTCCTACCGGGGATGCCGATTTTGAAGTTGGGTCGATATCTCTATGACGGTCGAGTTTTTCCCCAAAATCGATACCGCGTTTTTGACTTAGTCGCGTAGACCTCCCACGAGTGCGAGCCACGGGCTGTCACCCCACTATTCTGCCACCACTCTACCCCCCACCCCTCCGGGTAATTTTGGGGATGTCTGTGGTGCATTTGAGTACCTCGCACGCCCTTAGACCTCAAGGGAATCACTCCAGAGCGGCCCATCTGCTCACCCACCCACCACACTGAGGACCCCCTGTGGACCTCTATGACTAACCCCCGAAATTCCTGCAAAAGGTTTGCAGGCTCTTCTCGCCCCCCTTAGCCCCCCGGCGTGCAAATTACCCCAAGGTACCTACTTGACCCCTGTGCACCGAAATATGGCCATTGGGCCTACGCTACAGCTCGCACAATGCGGCTGAATCACTACCCCTGGGCTTCCCTCCAGAATTGGAGGGCAAAACCGTCATAGAGATATCGGGGGCCAGTCACCTTTAATTTCAAGGGGTCTACGGCCACCCCAGGGCCCAAGGGGGGTCGACTGGACCTCCACATGGCTTAGTAGATAAGTTATGATGATTTCCTACCGGGGATGCCGATTTTGAAGTTGGGTCGATATCTCTATGACGGTCGAGTTTTTCCCGAAAATCGATACCGTTTTTGACTTAGTCGCGTAGACCTCCCACGAGTGCGAGCCACGGGCCGTCACCCCACTATTCTGCCACCACTCTACCCCCCACCCCTCCGGGTAATTTTGGGGATGTCCTGTGGTGCATTTGAGTACCTCGCACGCCCTTAGACCTCAAGGGAATCACC
>LGRX02010102.1:0-15374 GCA_001247695.2 Cymbomonas tetramitiformis | reverse complement strand
GTTCGACGTCGCTCAGCCCTGAGGGGCGATCCATGTTCTCAGTATACGACCGATAATTTTGCCACAGTAGAGATACTTGAATCAGACACCTTACTTGCTGTGGAAAGGGCATCGTGGCGAGTCCGCTTTACTCGATCCACTGATCAGGCGACTGCTTAACTGGGTGGGGCAACTCCCTCCTGTAACTGAAGTCAGAGACAGTATGTCGTTTGCGAGACTTCAAGCTTTGCTAATCCTAGGACAATATGGTGCCAAGCAGTGGAGACACTATAATCAGCCACAATGTTTACCGTAGACAGAGCATCGCGACAAGCTCACTTCGGAACTCACGCCTTGCCAATCTCAGAACAATATTGTGCCAGCATCTCGATCGCGCCGCTTTTCCCACGAAGGTTTTTCCAGCGGCTGTATTGTGCTGTATTTGCGGGGAGAGGATCCAGAGGACCCGTGGGACCGCGGGGGACGGCTTACCCATAATCCTAAGAACCCGATCAGTCGAGGACTGCTTAGGATCCCACAGAGCCTAGCCACCACTTGCAAGCCTATTCCTCAAGTGTAGTGCTGATAAAGCCCCTGTCTGTTTAAAGTTCCTGCACCGCATTAGAACAATAACCCTGTGCCACTGCGGAGCGGGTAACTGTTTAGCTCTGCCGTTAGCTTCAGGGTTTGGGGCCTCAACACATCTTTTCAGACCGAGTTCCTTGCTTTGCAAAAGTGTGCAGCTTGAATAGGAGAAAACTTAATAGTGGTAATAGGCTAAAAGGGACGGCGCCCTATAAAAGCCCACTCAACGTTATAATTGAGTCCTTTTTCCTTTTGCCACGGGCCCCATGCAATGCATCGCGAGAGGCGGGTTAGGGTCAGTGAGCTCAAGCCGCACCACAAACTTGTCCATGAAGGACGTGTCTGGCTCGTGGGCGTGCAGCGCGCTGACGGGGTACATGCCCTCGTCGGACACCACCGACTGCGGAGCGGCAGGCGGTGCCGGCGGTGGCGGCATGTCCAGAGCGTCGCCCGGGATCTTGTCGTGGACTTGGAAGGTGTTGACGTGCATGGCACCACCAACCGCGCAGACCCCGAGGCGGGTGTCAGCGGGTTGGCAGCACTCCAGATACTCGTCGATGGCGTGAGTCTCAACGGTGTCGCCCACACAGAAGGAGGCGGCAGAGAGATCCTCGAGCATCACGGGCTTGCCGCCCGCCAAGAAGCATAGCGCGTCGAAACGGTCGGTGTCGTTGTTGTCGATGGCGTGCTGGAAGGCAGCGGCGTAGAAGTCGCCCTCCACCTCCTGAACCGCGAAAGAATGCGCCCCAGCAGCCGCCTTCTCCGCACGCGGACCGCCGTGCGGGCAGTCGCGGTGCCAATGTCTAGCTTGCGCCGACGTACACGTCGAGTGCTGGCAAAGCGGGATCGCCTGTCCAGTCCCACGATGAAACGCGACAAGCTTCGAATTCCCCTGCGAATAATTCCCCTCCGGGAGCGGAGAGGCTGCGAAGCGGTACTTCAACCCTGTGCGTGGGTTGTGAGGCTTCCCCGCGCGGGGAGTGAAGCCTTTCCCGTTGACCTTGTCGGAGAGAACGCGCACCTCCTTGCGTAACGCGAGGAGGATCTCCATCACGTCGGCGTCCGCGGAAGTGTGTCCGCTCGGCGGGTCGCCAAACCTCGCAGGCAACATGTGGCTGCCAACCGCAGCCGACTTCGGCGAAGCCGTGCCAGCCCGCACGTGAGCCGCATGACACTCGCGGGCCCACTGCTGAACGGTCAACAGGGACACCGCCGCCCGCTGGTCGTGCAGCAGGAGCCTCGACACCACAGGCCTGTAGTAGTCGGCGTCCATGGCCTGAATGAACTGCCCTTTGACGTCTTCCTCGTCCAGGGTGTTCTTGCGCTTCGCGGCGGCGAGCGCGGCGTTGAAGTCCATGATAATAATAATAATAATAATAAAACATTTACGTCGATGAGTAATAAGGCAACGCCTTCGGAACGATCTACTCGAGTCTGTTCCCCTCATACATGTTGAAGTCCATGATCGAGTCGTTGGGGTCCATGCCGTAGCCCAGTTCAACTGCCAGCAAGTCCGACGTCCCCTGAAAGGGTGCGTCGGCATGAAGTAGTTTACGTGCAAACTCGAGCAGAACACGTTTCCCATCCGCGGGAAACGTCTGAGCAGAGCTCTCCAACCAGTCCGAAGCCGGACTGGAAGGATGCACGAGGAGCTCAAGGGTGGAGAAGAGGAGCTGATTGCTCTCCTCTCGCACCGTGATGCCGGCGTCGTCGAGTATAAAGAGGTCGCCCAGCTGCTCGTCCTCGGCCACGAAAGCCTCGCGAAGAGCAGCCACCATGCGGGTAAAGATGACGTGCACGTTCTTCTCGTTGCCATGGAAGCGCTCGTCCTTCAAGCCGAAGCACTTCTTGGCGACAAATTTGGCGGCCGTCTCGTCGTGCCTGGTGCGGATCAGAGTACGGACAGCTGCCACGAATGCCGCAGGTGGTCCAGACGCTGGAGGGACGGTCGCCGTCGGAGTCCCTGGAGTGGCCGCATGTCGGGCAGCAGCTTGGTCGAAAATAGTCGCTAGGTTCCTCCTCCGCAGAGGAGCGCTCGAAGTAGATCTGGTGGCAACCATGATGAAATGACAGTAGGGGTGGAGCAAGCGGGTGTGATCGGGAAGCGGTCGCGGCGGTGGCGGCCAAGAGGTGGTGGTCGTCGAGAGCGTAAACTTGCGGATAAGGACGAAGAACTCGATGAAGTCGTGTGGACTTAAAGGATCCCCGGGTACCGCAAACGGTGTGATATCGACCAGAAGTACGGCAAAATCCAGCCAACGTAAAATCAACTCGGAAAACGCCCAAGTGCACCGTCCGCGAAGCCGCTCAATCAACCAAGCTGCCTAGGCCATACCACTGAACCGCGTGTGCTTCCCTAGCGACCGCTCACTCCATCCCAAGCGTCAGCGTTTAGCCACTCATAGTAGAAGCAGTGTAAAAGCGATGGTGCGAACCAAAACCTGCTAGATATACAGGGCCGATATATATCTATTTGTCGTTATACCCCAATATAGGGTTTCGATATCAGAACGGTCGGATTGATAAGATAAAAGAGATAAACATATACCTGACTTTAAGTTCAGGGATTAGGTTTCGGCCTACGAGTGACGGTCACCCAGACTACTCTAGGATGAGGCAGGTGACATATTTTGGGTGTCACTGTGCCAAATCCAGCAACGGCATCCTTTCGTAGTACAAACTGACGCCAGTGGAGTGGCGCTGGGGGGTGTACTGATGCAAGACGTGGGAAATGGATTGCAGCCTATCGCCTCTGAGAGCAGACAGTTTAATGGAGCAGAGCAGAACTACCATGCTGGCGAAAGGGAACTCTGCGCTCTCCATCACTGCACTACGCAAACTTGGAGACACTACCTCATCTGGACCGAGTTTCAATTGCAGGGTGACCATAAACCCCTAGTCTGGCTAATGGCACCTGGACAACCTCTCAGCCGACGCCAAGCCCGATGGTACATAGATCTAGTGGAAGTAGGGGTACCCGAGATGGAGTACATCCATGGATCGCTACTCTGGGTTCCAGACGCTCTGTCCAGGCGACCCGACTACAAGGAAATCTCCGCGAGAGAAGGACTGGTAGAAGCTGGCTTTGTGCACCCGGTTACTGGGAAACCGCAGCGACCCCCCTCGGCCGCGGACACTGTCAGCAAGTTCAGACCTGCAGCTGGTAAAGAGTCTCGCCAAGGACGCGCTCCACTGGGAGTGGTAGATCCCAACAAGTTGAAGGAGCGTAAGTCCAACAGCGCCAAGAACAAAGATTCTGACTCAGTCCTCGCGTACAGTGGGGCTCTCACCTGGATGGACTCCCCCCAACTCTGGCTGGACGCACTACATACATTGCAGCTGGCCGAAACCGGGTACGAGGAAGCAACTCTGGCAGTTCAGACGCGCTCTGGCAAATTGACAGCTTCCTCGCCTCCTTCTCCCAGGAAGACCCCTGCTGGTAACTCCGCGACGCCGAAGTGCAGCGAAGCCTCAACCAGACTCCTGGAGCCCAGCTAGCGACCGACAGGACTGGAAGTTCCGTGCGGACATGTTCGATTTCTTGAGTCAAGAATGTGGACCTTTCGAGGTGGACGCCTGTTGCGACTTGGGAGGAAAGAATCGCCAGGTTAATCGTTACTGGACGGACTGCTTGATTGAAGGAAAACTGGCGAGGGTTGAACGTCTGGTGCAATCCTCCCTTCTCCTCCAACCATTTGACCATAGAGGCCGTACTGAGGAGATATGTGGAAGAATGGCGTCTGGACCCTGAGAATACTTCAGCTCTCTTTGTCCTTCCTGATTTTCAGTCTCGCATGCCCCAGTGGCGGCAGTTGTTCAGATCTGCGGGAATGAGAGTGGAGTACATTATACCCACACATGACGCTCGAGGAGAACCAGTGCAGATGTTCGCTGCTCCGGATGGAGCCCTTCTGGATCTTCCTTGGCCTCTGCTAGTGGTGTACGCCCCGCCAGCTCGACAGCGTGTCAAGCGGGAAAGGAGGACGAGTTCACCTCCTCCTATCGTGCGTACTGGAGAGGCGGCCAGCGTCCGAGACCTGCATCAGCAGATATCAGGAGGCCAGTTTCTCAAAGCTCTGCAAGCGGAATATGGGCGACCTGGTCCACTACAGACTTTGAGGAAGGAAATCCAAGAAGCTCCGCATCAACGCACTCGTGACTTCTGCGTGGTGGGAGATGTTTTGTGGAGGGTGAGCGCTGGACGCTATCAGTTGGTACTGGGAGAAGATTCACCGCTTCGCGAGGTAGTGCTGCAAGAAGCGCATGCATCTGTTTCAGCTGGACACCCGGGCAGGGACAAAACTCTGGAACGGGTACTGCGACGCTTCTGGTGGAAAGGAGCGGCGGAAGATGTGGGACGCTGGGTCTCATCTTGCGCTATCTATCAAGCGGTGCGACCGAGAAATTCCTACCCGGATGGATTGCTGAACCCCCACACTATTCCTACGCGACTATGGCAAGTGGTCAGCGTGGACTTTGTCACCGGACTCCCAGTCACGGCGCGGAATCACGATGCCTTTGCTACTTTCACTTGTAAGCTCAGCAAAATGGTTCACATTATCCCCTTGAACTTCCAGGACAGCTCCGCTGAGGTTATAGCTCGAATCTACTTCGACCACATCTGGAAACTACATGGTACTCCTATGAAGATTGTCTCCGACCGGGACCCTCGTTTTCAGGATGCTATGTGGAAGGAGTTGATGAGACTTATGGGAACCAAAGTGGCCTCCACTACGCCTTACAATCCTCGTTCGGACGGACAAGCTGAACACACCAACCGCGTGGTAGAGGACATGCTGCGGTCCTTCGTGGGCAGCAATCCGGAGGACTGGGACTTGTGGTGTGCTAACGTAGAGTTCGCCATAAATGATACGCGGAGCGATGTGACTGGCTTTACCCCGTTTGAGTTGGTTTTGGGGCACTCTCCTATGTCGCAGCTGGACCTGTTTCTGCAAGCGGCTGCAGGACAACACTCCAAGCGCAAGGGTGGAGAAGGTACCGCACACGAGATGGCTAGTAAATTCGCGGCTCAACTGGAGGACGCCCGCACTAAGCTGGAACTGGCGCAGCAACGCCAGCGACATCAGTTTGACCAGCGTCACACCGCCAAATCCTTTCAGTTGGGAGACTTGGTCTGGGTAGATGCCAAGCATCTCACGGAAAATATCATGAACCGCGAATCCTTCAGGAAGCTGGGACCTCGCTGGCACGGGCCCTTACCCATCACCGAGAGGTTCTTCAGTGACCAGCAGCGAGAGCTACCCGAAATTGACAGAGGCGCCCCGGTGGCTTATCGGCTCAAGTTGCCCCCTAAATGGCGTATCCACGACGTCTTTGCGCAGCATCGCCTCAAGGAACACCGCACCGCGGATGAAGCTTTTGCGCTGCGTCGGCAAATACCTACTCCTGCCAAGGTTCTCGTGGATGGACAATCCCAGACCCATGTGTCTAAGATTTTGACTCGAAGAGTGAAACCTACGCGAGGAGGCAAGGAAGTAGAAGAATTTCTGGTTCGCTGGACTGGGTACTCTTATGCTCATGATTCCTGGAAAACTCGTGAGTCGTTGAACTACGGGGGTGAACTCGAGCAGCTCACCGAGTTCGAACAACTGCGACTTTCCCGAGAAGGACAAGCCCGTGAAAAAGACTTACAGGAGGTCAGAATGCAGCGGAAGCAAAGGCGGGAACGCGCCAGAGCTCTAACCTTCCTGGACACCTCTGATGAAGGGGAACCCGCTTCTCTGGACAACTGCCTACCTTGGGAACAATACTGTCGCTCCTCTGACGCCTTTGTGACGCATCTGGCTCTTCTGGACTCTGTGGTCTCGTCACGCGAGTTGCGACTGCTAGTACTTTTCAGTGGTACAGGTAGTGTGGAGAGAAGTTTCCTGTCATGTTATCCGAAGAGCACCGTGGTCACCGTAGATCATGATCCTCGCTGGCAACCTACCTACGCTGAGAAGGTACAAGACTGGGACTTCAAGCGTTACGCGCCTGGTTACTTTGACGTCATCTGGGCTAGCCCACCGTGCACAGAATACAGTCAGGCTAAGACCACTGGGGTGCGACAACTGCGACAGGCTGATGCCTGTGTACGCCGTACGCTCCAAATTTTCGATTTCCTCAAACCCAAGCATTGGTTTATGGAAAATCCGATGGGCAGGTTTCCCTTTGCGCTGCGATTTCGACCCATAGTTCGCCGTTTACCTACTCCGTTGTATTGCTCTTACTGTATGTATGGCACTGGCTACCGCAAGCCTACTTGCATCTGGACGCAGTCGCCTCCTCCGGTGGACCTGCGGTACTGTACGATGGATACTCCTTGTCTTCACCAACAGACTCTGGGATCACATCCGGAAACTGCTCAACTGGGGCCTCTCATCCTGGGCAACAAGGAGCGGGAGTCTCCGCTGCTGTATACCCTCTGTCCTCTGGATTGCTTCGCCAACTCTTCGAGCACCTGTTCGATCAGAAAAGCATATCACGCATACATACGCATGGCTGATCTGTGTCTGGATCT
The DNA here is from genome assembly GCA_001247695.2 of Cymbomonas tetramitiformis. Lineage (NCBI taxonomy): Eukaryota > Viridiplantae > Chlorophyta > Pyramimonadophyceae > Pyramimonadales > Pyramimonadaceae > Cymbomonas > Cymbomonas tetramitiformis. Next base: position 8,290 of record LGRX02010102.1, on the reverse strand, counting down.
TAGCTGCTGTACAAATGACTCTGAGCTATCATCTCTTTGTACTAACAAGCTAAGAGGGGAGGAGTTGTGCCAGGGAACACTGGCCATGTCAAGCTATTCGATTGGCATATTGTATTTATGCGCAGTGGGGCAGTGAAATGGCAATGGGCTCGGAAGGGGACTCCCGAGCCATTGACTGCGTACTATGGGGAGCGAAAGCCTGGGCTCGATTATAGCTGGCAGCATATTATCGTCCACCCTTCTGGAGCGCTACGCCGCTGGGAGCGTAATAGGGGCGGTGGCTGGTTTCTGGAAGACGCCACTCGAGCGAAGGAGCCTGTAGCGCCATTTTCATTACCGCTCAGTAATGCGTACTGGGAGGAGGCGAGGGTGAAGAACGAGTATGAGTATCGCGGGATTCCATACACTGGGCGTAAGAGTGCGACGCCTACGAACAGTGACGATTCGGGTACAGGTGCTGTGACCTGGAGTAAGGAGGAGCTACCAGATTCGGATGACAATGATGACGCGGGTGTCACGGACAGTAAGCATGACATGGATACTGCCAGTCCGAAATGGGTGCCTGACTCGCCTGAATATGATGACACCGAGGATGACGTCAGCGAGTTCGATGACTTGGTAGCTGACGATGCTGAAGAACAAGCTGAAGCTCGAAAGTTGAAGAGACTGGGACTGCAGTTGATCATGGATGACAAGGGTGAACTTATCTGGGTGCCAAAGGGCACCTCCCCGACCTCACCCGTTCAGCCAGAGGATCAGCCTATCACCGAGCAGAAGTCTGAGGCCATATCTGAGGATGCTCCAGCCTCTGTGGTGGAGACTGTTCAAGTACAACCGAAGGAACCATCTGGGCCAGATACTGGATTGACTTCAATGAGTGAAAATAATGCTGGGGTGTCCGAAGTGACGAAGAGGCAACCCAGGAAAATATCCTGCCTGTTGGACAGCTGAGCACATAGCTTATTTGGAATGTACCCGAGGCGGTGACAGTGATGATGAAGAAGTGCAGGACGTGGCTCCTCGTAGGAAGAAGGCAAAGGCCAACAAGGGACAATGAAATCAACTGTCTTGATTAGGATTGTCCAAATGCAGATTCTCTGATTAGGATTTGTATAGGTGGCAGATGATGATATGCCAGCCGACATGGGACAGATCGATCAGAGATATGAAATGCGCGCCTTAAAAGTATAAGACATGAATTCTTGCCCAGTGGAGGCTGTTCTAGCTTGAAGTAATTATTTGGAGGAGCTGTTGCTCAACCTGTTAAAATACTGGTCAATCTTTCCTGCCATAAAGATATTGCAATTGCTTAATTGTAGCCTTGTTCAGCATCGCCTCTGCAGCACCCTCGCCATCTGTTGGCATGCAATACGCAGCCGTGCCGCCCGTCGCGCTCTTACCGCCGTACGGGCACTCCTTCCAGCCATGGTACTTCTTGCCCTCTCCCTCTCTACCGCAACGATGGCAAAGAGGGAGGGCACGCCTGTGCTCTCTGTCGAAACCAACAGGGGGGGTAAGGTAGGTCTCGAGCCGGCCCGAAAACCGCCCAAGCCCTTACCGCGCTTGTTCCGCGGAACGGAGGAAGCCGCACCGCCAATTTTCTGAAACTTGATGGCGGCCTCGATCTTCTCGAGTCGTGTGGTCAACTGCCCAAGCACCTCAATGATCCTCTCGTCGACACCGGAGTAGGCGGCCCCAGCAACGCTGGACCCGCTACCGCCACTCCCAGCCCCGCCTGCTGCTGCTCCCACGACACGAAAACGTGAGTAATCAAATTCGCGAGTGTGGACACTGTCGACTGATGGAACCGGCCGAAGGTCCGCGGGCATGGGGTAGCGAACTCGTACCGCCGCGTAGAACTCGGGGTCGAGCCGGGGCTCGAACAGTTTAAACTTACGGGACATCTCAGTCGGAGTCTAATCCTCCGACCGGTTGTCGCGCACAAGGCGCTGCTCCTTCGCCAGAAGCGGACGCGGGTCCACACGAGCCGGATACCGTAGTTGCGAGCGAGTGCTCCTCCTGGAGAGTTTGGCGAGCTCCGGGAGGAATAGCCCTTAATCAGGTCCAGCAAAGCCCGTCGATCATCCCTGTCGGACACATAGTCGGTCCCCAGAAGAAAATGCTCCCCCGCGGAGTCGGTCTTAACGATGTAAGCGAGGGTGTCGTACAGCAGCTCGTTGACCTTCAGAATCACCCCCGTGGAGAGGTCGTCGAACTCGAAGGACGCCAAGTCCAGTTCAGCAGAACCAAACTCGTTCTTCAAAACGACGATGATCTTCGAGAGTTTCTCGGAGTCCTTGACGGCCTCGAAATACTGCTCCTTATCGCCCAAAGAGAGCTCACGCACCGCTTTGGCCCATTATTGCCGATGCCGCCCCTTCGCGTAAACCGCGACCACCTTCGCATTGTTGTCCTCGAAAACAGGGTAGAAGTATTCCAAAATTCTATACGGCCCGTAAACTATATTTCCGCTGGCCCGCTTTAGGCCAAAACCGTCAAGGAAGAAAATTGCCCACCGCAGGCGCTAAATTTTGAAATTAAGTATGGGGGTTTGATAAAAGGGGGCATAAAATGCCTATATTCTTGGCCGGCTCATACTTTTGTGCGGCCCGGGGGCGAAAGCCCCTTCGGCCCGCTTTCGGCCCGGAGCGAGCTTCTGCGGCCCCGGGCCGGCCCGCCACGGTAAGACTTCTACCCTGCTCGAAAATCTGCCGCGCCCGCAAAATGCCGTCCGAATCGTTTGCGTGTGCCGCTGCGGGAACAGGCACAGGTGGCGTCGAAGGTGTTGGCGAATCTCTGACTGCTGGAAGCAGCCTGATAGAGGCGTCGATGTCGCTGTCCAGCAACCGACGCCTCTTCGCTCTAGTGTTTGGTGCATTCATTTCTCAAAATATGTATAGGAGGTCGGTGGTGCGGTGGACGGACGCGTGTCACTAGCAGTTCGGGAAAACGAAATATTTACAGAACATGTAGATTCGTTGTGATGGCGGTGCGGCGGAAAATGTCGAAAAATGGCTAGCCAGCGTCGCCGTCCAGCAAGGCACCGTAACGCGCGAAGCTCGGTGGTTCCCCAAGCGTGGATCGTAAATTCAAAATACCTTCCTCGCCGCGAGCCTCACCGTAACGTCATGCTTCACATCAGAGCGCGTTCCCCCAAGCGAAGACGCAACAAGCGTCCACGCACCACCTACTCCAAGCGGCGACGCTTAGTTAGCCAATCATGGCACAAGCAGTGAGAAAATATTAGCGTGGAATGGGTCCACGACTACCTAGGGGAATATGCCCGTTCGGTATATTCAGGTGATATAATCAGTAACGCAGTTGAGTGCTTTCGTGATACAAACTTAAACTGAATAAGAGGTGTGATAACTTAATAAACCTAAACCGAAACCCGGAGCAGTCACTCGGACTACTGTACTCGTACTCGTACCCTCGCACCCTAGTCACAATCTCAGTCTGGACTCTCTGATTCAAGGGCCTGCCTGTCAGGGCTGTCTGGTCAGAACTCAGTAGTTTATTCAGTACGTTAACCAGCTTTTATTTTACATACCCCGCCATCACGATTGTGTACATTACTCTCACTTGCGGCGCTTGCATGCGGCCCATGACATATCCCCATCATCTAGACACGTCCCATGACCCACTTCAAGGTCTCACGCACCCTAGATCTCGGAATATCGCCGATGAAATGCCCCAGAAGCTCTGGAATTTCTCTGGTCACTGCTCATTTCGTATGGTGGCATAAATTATGGCCCGGCACCGATATGCCCACGACTTGCGGCACTTGTGTGCGGCCCGTGACATATCCCCAACATCTAGACACATCCCCCAAACCCCTCCAAGGTCCCACGCACCCTAGATCTCGGAATATCGCCGATGACATGCCCTAGAAGCTCTGGAATTTCTCTGGTAACTGCTCATTTTATGGTGGCTACCACCTCCATAGAACGCTTTCATAGCTTGATGTAGGCATATCGAACTCATATTGCGCGACAATGTATACAACCCGTAGGCCATACCCGTTCAATTTGCGCGAAGAAGGGATGAAATTGCATATGCTTAGCTCTCGTGACGGACGGTCTAGCGAGCGCGTACAACCTGCAAAAAGTTAATCAGCTTTTCAGTATGATGAATTCGCCTTTTAAGTGTTAAGAAGTGGTGCAATGCAGCGAGTGCGGGCTCACCGATGTTTTCCGTCGTCTCTTTCCTTGTCCGGTTTCGACCGATCTGAATTGTATGCGATTTGGTTTGTGCAGACTGAGCGAATGAAGCATCCCGGTCACGTGGAGGAAGCTATCCGCCGCTGGTGGATATGCATTATCTTTTGTATAGCTTCACAGTTTCACGGTTGAAATATGTGAGAGTGGCATGCCTGTTTTCTTGCAGTGCTTCACTGTGTGTTTGTTTTAGCAAGTTATGGGCACACCCACCACGCTTCCACTAGCATCCGCACTATTTGGCCTCAAGGCCCTCGCCTAGGATTCCACGCTCATTAGTGACAGGGCAGAGATCGCATAAATTGTCTTTCGAATAGCTGGAGGTGAACTTCGAAGGCCCTAGTTTACACTTGCAACTTATAACATGTATTTCTATTTATGACGAGTGTTCTATTGTGCACTGACCGCTCTTGCGTGTTGTTGGCGCAATCCTTGTTTGATATTTCTTATTTGAGTGTGATAATAAAACGTTCCGTCGCTCACATTTTGCGCGAGAATTAGTAGGTTGTGTCAGGGACTATTCGCAAGCATTCCGTTACATCAACCGACATTTCGTTTCGAAAACTTTAGTCAAAATGAGTCGCATTATGCCATACGTCTCGTTTTCCATTTGTACCCACGCACTGCAGTTCATCCACGGATTTGGAAACTCTACCGCGGTTGTAAGTCCGCAGTTCGATCATCAATAGCATTTGAGGTTTCGATCATCTATAGCATATTGCCGAGTTGCCTTCGAAAATTTTGCTTCGTTGTGAACAAAGTGAAGTGTGAAGTGTAGTGCAAAAAGTGTAGTGAAAGATGTCGAAACGAGTGAGGCGTGTAGTGCAAAAACAACTGTACGTACCTGTAAAAAACGTATTGCAAATATGTAGTGCAAAAGATAAGTGAGGAGAGAAATACATATGAAGTGCGCGTACTTTGTTTTCACTTGCACTCTCTCAGAGTTTTCGTGTCGCGTCATTTATTAGTATACGAGTTTCTGTCCTTTACTGCACGTTGTGTTCGCGTATATATATATATATATATCGTGACAGTCGGGACGCATGTACGGATAATGGGGACACATATATGGAGAATTTGGCACATACAGGGACATCGGGGACACATAACGGGACAGTGGAGGCACATAATAAAGATATAAGATGGAACGTTCACGATCTGGCACAGAGTCGCAAGTCGATGAATTTCAAATGCTGGATCGGAAATGAGTTTGAGACTACTGATTGATGACTGTATACCGATCGGGTCATAATCTGTCATCAATCTCACACGCTGACTGCGAGAGCGTGTGAGATCTCATACGCTCTCACAGCGTGTGAGCGTGAGAGCGTGTTCCCGCTCTCACGCTCAGGAAGAACATGCGAAGATCTCAGGACGGAGCATGGAGGATGGGGATACGGATCCGCATACGTATCCGTATCCCCATGACGTGTGCCAAAATTTCTTTTCATATCTACTGATGCTCTACCTATATTTATCGACGAATTCTCGAAAGTTCGCGCCGCAGATTGCACTACATTTACACTGATGAAAACAGTGAGTGCGTTGTGTAAACCAGGGCTGACATTAGTTAGTTTCACGCAAATTTCGGCAGCCAATTCTTTCGCTAGTCCGACGTCAGAAGATGCCGCTTTTTTTGGGACACGTCGGTCCACGTCGGATCAGCTGCCGATTTGCTCAATTCGCTCGTGAGAATTGGCTTCAATTCGCTCGCGCAAGGCCATAATTCGAACGAAATGAAAACTCAATTCGGCAGCGACTCAATTCGTTCGGCTGACTGTATACAACATGAATATTCGATTCAGACCCAACCAAAATTGGCACTCGCAGACTTCACCAGTAACATCGGAGGTGTGCAACAAGATGGGTATTTTATGTCCACGTCGGACTAACGAAAGAATTGGCTGCCGAAATTTGCGTGAAAGTCCCTATTGAATGAAAACACCCTCAACTAATATGATATTTGCTATGTGCATGGCCGTGCAAACACTCCGGATGGCAAAGATCACCGAGGTATGCCATTTTCCCCATTGCAGACGTAGCAATATTTGCACCCGTTTGATGTTCCGGCATGTTTCGTGACTCATACACCACCAGTATGAGAACGATGCGGCCTCCAAAATTAATAAAGATTTTATGCTCACATGTTGTCACTTTTGCATCCTTACATCCAAATTTTGCTGATATACGAATGGGACGTTGTTACCTGACATCAGTATGAGTATACTTCGTTGTTGACGTCGATCCTCATAAGACCGAGCTGTGTCCGTTGAAAAGTCTGCAACTTCTTCCCAAGTAACTCTCATGTCAGACCAGCATGAAATGGGTACATGCTATGCCATCGATCTGGTTCACACTGTTGTTGACAACTGTTAAAGCGTACGTACTGATGTTGACAATTGCGTTAAAGCGTTCATACTGTTGTTGACAATTGTTAAAGCGTTATGTTTAAGCAACCAACACGATTGCCCAGCAATATCTAAATAGTGCCATTGACGTGGAACCCAGTACTTGGAAGCGAGATGACGCGTGGGTAGTCAGCGAGACGCATCCCGAAACCGGTTACTGTAACACTGTACACGTAGTACGCTCCTTGCACAAGGAGTGGGCACCTTCCACAATCTGAGTAGCCACTACGGTGGGGCCGCGCAGATTTGGGACGTACAAGTGACCAGCTGGAAACTTCCCAGGATTTTTGGTTTCGGGTGGTCTCAGTTCTGATCTTGTCAGGCGCTGTTGTGTGTGCTACTTATTTATTGCCTATCCATTGGTTTGTTGCATACTGCAGCATGTGAGTTCCGTGTGCACTGTCAGTTCAGCATATGATCAACCCTTATATTTCTACATACCACATTGTAATATATACAATATCTAGCCGATTAACTAAGCCTCAAATCCTATGATGTGTTTGTATACGAACCGGCGGTGGCAACTGGCATGTGCTACTTTTGCCTGCCCACGTAGTTTGTGGCTCAGCTGGAAGGATGCGATGGTACAACAGCTGCATCAATGTGTCAAACATATCAAATCTACTATCCTCATCAGCGTAAGGCCCCCAGTAGCTACTCATGTGGAGGCGAGGCCACACGCATGCTAGGGTGTTCTGCATCTTGAGAATCTGCGGTACCGCAACCCAACACGCTCTCACATCATCGCCCAGTCTACTGCGATTCATAGATGCTATACAACACCATTTGGGAGCAGATTCATGTATCACCAGCTTTTGGAGGCTTGATCATCGATTAAGTAGAAGAGCAACATATCCAACTAATGATCCGTGCTGATGTTCATCGTCGATGCAGGAAGCGTTGAGAGCACATATGTTAATGAGCACTACGAGGTATACATACATGAATCATAAATTATATACATAATGTAAGCAATGGGCACGAGCAGGCGCAGTGAGCTCACTAGCACATAAGTGGACGCTAATTGGGTGTAATAGGTGATCAGGTGCATCGAAATCACCTGGTCCGGCATAATGGCATCCAGAATTTCATCTAGCTTGGGAATATTCTTCTTGGCCACGGTGACAGAGAACTCTCTCCAGGGCAGCACGTCCGCTGTTGAGAATATCGCCATGAAGCCACCGCACACCGCTAAAATTAGGCGCAATACCACTGACAGCTGCGCACACATTCAGCAGGTGGCGCACACAGGACTTGCTGCTGTGCGGTGCCAGGATCGAACCCGCAATAAAGTAGGTCCCCTTCGTCCACTAGGCGCTGTGTCTGCGCCTCCTGGCTCGATATATTGCTGCTTATATTCGTTGCATATATCACACCCATGCAGGCGGCGGATCATGAGCAAGCATTTGGGATGCCGAAGGCAAGCCTTGAAGATCTGTCTGGGCGCGGAGACCTTAGGCGCCGTGGCACATACCAAGCGCCGGTTCTATCTTATCTGGAATCAACACCGGAATGCATCCGTGAAAGATTGCTTCGTAAGCTCGTGTGGTCCAACTGCACTCCGCCACCCTCCAAACGCACTTTTAGGGATCCTGACACCCTCCAAACGCACTTTTAGGGGATCCTGACACCCTCCAAACGCACTTTTAGGGGATCCTGACACCC
>LGRX02010101.1:0-17475 GCA_001247695.2 Cymbomonas tetramitiformis | reverse complement strand
ATCGTTCCGCGCAACGGTGCCACAGTAGCACAGCACCAGAAACACACTGAACTTATCATGCCACTTGCCAAAGTAACCATCGTATACTCGGAACGGCGTGCCTTTGTCGTCAGCGTGCCCGTCGCGTAACTCCTTGAGCTCCTTCACGAGGCGCTCTTGGATCACGTCATTGTTCTTCCAGTGCTGCCTAGGGCCCGGAACCACAATTACGAGCCCGGTAAATTCCATCCTAACCCGATCCTGCGAACACCCGCATGGATGCACCGTCAGTCCTCCCTTCCTCAATCACCGGGAAGCCTTCGCAGCCAGACACGCTAGCAGGTGTACAACCTACGGCACGCAAGGCGGGACGCAGTGCACCTTGCATACGCCTACACTGCAGAAGTAGACCAGCAGCAGGGGACCACCTGCATGCGTTATACTGGTTAGCCTTATTCTAGTAACAAGGCACATCGCAACGGTTCGAGTTGCAGATTGTGGCGGCGTGTACCCGAGGGTGCAGGTCCGCGCTCCGCATCGCTCCGAACCTCGTGGACCATCTCCTGCACCGTGCGCGCCACATTCCCACCATTACGCCCGGTGGTGTGTCCCCACCCTCACGTGCAACGCATCGTTTGCACCATAGCGCTGTTCAGGTCAGCCATTTCATTCAACATACATCAAGGGGAGGGGGGGGCTTGGTTGTAGTAGGAGTGCTGGGTGTCGGCTGGACTCACTGTTTGTCGTGCTTCTTCGCCCGTGCGTCATCCTCTCCGTATTCCACAGCCATTCCAGCCCGAACCATTCCAGGTCTCATGGGATCCGTGCTTTCTGTTTCCTGCAGCAGCCGGCCCCCAACCGTGCTGTGCTCGTTGATCCGCGCCACGTGCGGGCTGGTCATGACGCATGCGTTTGTAGGCGCTCTCGCCTGCGTATCAGCACGCATCTTTGCAAACTTCGCATTGCGCATCCAGCGTCGGACTAGCCGTTTCACCGGGAAGTAGAAATAGTACTCCTGCGGGCGGTACACCTCACCCCGCGCCGTACGTGTCACACTGTATCTCTCCTCCTCGCACCACCCGACCGGCACTCCCGCCGCATCCCACGCGATGGGAACCCCGCATTTCTCCTGCGCTGGTTTCTTGGTCTCTGCTGGAAACGTTCTGTGATACTTCGGACACACATGCACTGCGTAGTCCCACACGGTCTCGGCACCAATCAGGCGTAGCATGTGCCAGAGCGACCCCGGTAAATTGGTGTTTGCTCCACCCAGCAGCATCTTCAAGATTTTCATGAACGTGTTGAAGTGCGCGTCTGTCCACTGCCGCCGCCGTTTCATGTCCAGCAAATACCACACAGCTTCCTGCAGCGTCACTCCGTGGGGGCTCGCCTGCCCATGCGTTAGAAGCGGATCCATCTTTTTGGGACTGAGTTCGGCCGACTCTGGCGCGTCCAATGTCTCCACTTTCGCTGGCTCCGGCGCGTCTACCGTCACCGCTTTCCCTGCCTCCGGAGGGTCCACCGTCACCTGTTTCGCCGGCACCGGCGCGTACACCGTCACCTCTGCGTGATGAGCCAGCAGCAAGGCGGCCGCCTCTTCCACCTCGATTTCCATGCCCGCCTTTGCAGCTAGTTCCTGCGAGTGGCCGTCCATCCTGGCTTAGTTTCTGTGCATATTCTGCATGCGCTGCATGCCCCTGCGCATGTTGCATAACGTACATGCTACAATACGCACTACATGATGTATCAGAAAGACGCACAGGCGTTTCCACGTCCTGTCCGAGCAGGGCAGTGAGACCAGTGTTCCGCCAGTGTGCAAGGTGCGGCAGGGCGTACATCGTAAAGAAAGTCCGGGATGGAGAGGAGGTCCGCCTCCGCATCACCACCTTCGTCCGTATCCTCCACGATGTCTTCTTCCGGGATGTCCGGCAAATCCAACACCTCCTCCCAGTATGCATTTTCGGCTGGGGTGGGGGCATCTGACGACCCCCCTTCCTCGCAATGACTCAATCCCATATATCCCACGGCCTTCGCGTCCGCCAGGTCGTGGTTCGTGTCATTCCCATCTGCGCCGGCTCCTCCCACCAGGGTATACCGCATTCTCTTGTTGGGTATCCTCGCCTGCTGAGAATCATCATCCGCTGTTTCCACAAACACTGGGGCCGCCTCCATCTGGTGGCCAGCGGAGATGGCAATGACCCGGTGCCTTTGATCAAACTGAACTCCCAGAGATTGCATGCGGCATATGAGCACGTCAATCCTTCCCTTGTAATCCTTTCCGGCGCGCCCTACCTGATCAGGTATGCCCAGCGTGCACAAGTCGTCGGGGGTGAAGATGGAGCGAATGCTTGGGCGCTTGATGTCACGGTAAGCGCGTTGCGCCAACTCCAGTAGGCGGGCGTCGGTCACGTGCCGGTTATCACACGCGGTTGGGAGCTGCGCCGTTTGGCACGTGACGGCTTCCCCCCCGGCTCGCCGTTTCCCCCGCGCGCCGTCCACCGGGCTCGCCCCCCCACCTGCTAGCTCTCTGGGGCCCACATGCGGCGGTGCGTAGGTTATCCGCATCCTTTTGTCGATCATGCACCCGAGAGTTGTCAATCTGTCAGCCAGCTGACGGATCTTTGCGCTCTTCTGCGCCATCGTGCTGCACTCCTCTGTGACCTTGCTTGGGATCCATCCGATGTCCACAGCAAACCGTGACACTTTGGGTGACTTGCCCCCAATATGCAGGCTTTGCAGTTTGCGCAGGATGACGGCATCCTCCAGTTCAGCCATCACCGCGCATACCTGCCGCAAACTACCCCTTCCGGCGTGTCACCGACCTGCACGCAGCACATCCGTTGAGGGGGAGTGGGGGGGGGACACCGACAGCACCTGCATCATGAAGGCAGACACCTCGTTAGATGCATCGTTGCTCCTCGCGTGAGCGCCCGATCGATACGCGGCGGTCGCTCGGTGCATGGCGTGTGCAGCGTGACGCGTGCTTAGTGACCGCGTGTTTCCGTCGGAGAACACAAACTGATTTATTCCAAAGATACAATACAGTTCAAAATTGTCTGTTCTAGCCACATACGGTCTTTCACTTCGCATAGCCTACAATCTGCATTAATCGGAAGCTGGTGTTCGTGGTTGACATCCTAAGCTTTCATGCCAGAGGCTTGCACGGTTGCGCGTTTCCTCTGCGGTACAAGTCGTATGCGCCTGCTTTCAAGCTTCTGGTTCAGGAACACTGGTCAGCCAGCAGCTTGGGGTATCGCCAGCGTAGCAATCCAGGCTACGCGTCACCAGATACACCTGCGTGCACACGGCGCAAGATTCGACATTCATCCTCATGTTGCTCATTGCAGGCATCGGCATGTCACAACCCATGCATGCGAGCTGCCTGCGGGAGGCGTGCCCCACTCACCGGCTGGTCGTGGCTCCGCATTTCCGTCCACTTGTAAACCCGGCGGGACCGTGTCGCGCATGCTGAGCAACTTCGGCAGGTTGGACATGCACATTTCTTCCCCGGTCGATGTCCTCCAAAGCAGTCCCTTCTCGCAGATGTGCACATCCGGGACCCGGCACTCGCCGAATTTCGGGATGATCGCCGAGTTGAATGCGTGCGCGTCGAACTCCGCATGAAAAATGGCGAAGTCGAGGAGCACCGCGGGCAACTTGACTTGCAGGTTGGCGCCATTGTCACTGGCCACCGCCGTGCAGTAGTAATCGCGCACCTCAGACCACTCCTCCACCGTTATGCGATGGACAGTCTTGCCGATTGCTCCACTCCACGTCCCGGAGGCATGCTCCACTGAGTACTCCTCGCCGTACGTGGTCGTCTCCCAGAGCTGTGTCTTCATACGGCCCGACAGTATTTTGACAGCGGACTGCGTGAGCTTCTCCGCTTTGCCAGCAGCCACCAACCACTCTACACCGCCACTGACGGCGCGATGAAACGCGCCCTTCCGCGAAATCGGCAGGAGCTCGGCCATTGTTGCTCCTGACACAGTAACCTGCCGAGCATCAGCCGGGCAGGCCTGCTTCTTGCGCTTGTTGCTGCCGGCAGCCGGCGGTCCCTCGTTACGTTTGGATTTCCGGGGTTCAGCTGCAGTGCTCTTTGGCGTGGCGACTGGCACGAGAGCTCGCAGCTCCGGGTTGCTGTTCACACGCCGCCTGAGTTCATTTGTTAGTGGCGTGTTGAGCGCGTCCAAGGACTTCTTGCTAAGCGCTGCGTAACCCGCAAATGTCGCTGGTTGCTGAAGGGTAAACAAGCTCCCTTTCATCGTCAGACTCACTTTTTTGCCCGTTCCCTTCAGCGCGGTGAGGTGGTCCTTAAGGCGCTCGTCCGTGACGGTTTGCAGCAAGGCCAAGGCTGCCTCCGGTGTTGTGTCACCAACGGTGAACAGAGCGCCCTTAGCCTCCATCACACCCCTCATCATAGCCATATTCCTGGCTATGTTACCGGCTCGTTGTTTTTCTAGGGATGGCGGCGACGTTACAATGGTCCTCGGACTCCTCCTGACCTCCTGAGCCTGCTGGGGAGCCACCACCTCCTCATCCTCCTCGGACTGCTCGTCCAGGGAGGACCTGAACGCCGCCTCTGTCATGATAGTGGGTAATGGGCTCACTGCCTCCTCCGGTGTGGGCAATGCCCCCGGGGCCGGTGCTGCGGCCTGATTTATCTTGAGGTGTGTTGGCTGCTCCGGCGCCTGGGCTGGGCGCGACTCCTGGGTGCGGGGCTGGGTGGTATGTGCGCCCTGGGGTCGACGTCCTTGCGCAGGGGGGACCGGAACCATCGTCAAGAACGGGCGCAGGAGGTTCAGCGCGTCACATACTTCGCCGACCCATATCGCGTGGCTCTCGGGAAGTTGCGACTGTGTCATGTGGTTGGTATCATCGCTGAATATACGTGCTGCGGGTCGTACGTCACCCACGGGCACTCAGACAAGTACTTCACCCAGACTCCGATGTCCGCAAGAAAATTGTCCTGCACGTCCGCCGCTACCTGCGGTGGCTGAATCGTACCCGCAGTGCGAACTCCACCCGGGGGTGCATGCGCCGCCACCCCGGCGCCAGCAGGATCCGCCGCTACCTGCGGTGCATGCATCGTACCCGCAGTGCGAACTCCACCCGGGGGTGCATGCGCCGCCACCCCGCCGCCAGCAGGATCCGCCGCTACCTGCGGTGGCTGGATCGTACCCGCAGTGCGAACTCCACCCGGGGGTGCATGCGCCGCCACCCCGCCGCCAGCAGGATCCGCCGCTACCTGCGGTGGCTGGATCGTACCCGCAGTGCGAACTCCACCCGGGGGTGCATGCGCCGCCACCCCGCCGTCAGCAGGATCCGCCGCTACCTGCGGTGCCTGCATCGTACCCGCAGTGCGAACTCCACCCGGGGGTGCATGCACCGCCACCCCGGCGCCAGCAGGATCCGCCGCTACCTGCGGTGCATGCGTCGCCACCCTGCCGCAAGCAGCAGCTGCCACTGTATGCGGCTGCTGATTCGCAACCGCAGGGTGAATTGCACCCGGGGGACCCCCTGCTACGGCATCAACAGCCTGCTGCCACGGCCCAGGGAATCTCGCACGGAGGACGTTGGATTCCTCGGGCGTGGTCACCCTGAGTCCCGTACACTGCGGATTGCCGGCGATGAACCTGTCGAACTGCAGCATGGCCGTGATGTTCGCCGTTACCTTTGGCGCACAAGCGGTGCATAGTTCTGCCTCGCCGAGGACATCCTGCCGGCAGTTCGCAGGGGACACACACTGCGTTTGAAACCTCTTGTTGAGGTTGCGCATCTTCTGCTTGATCCACTGGCTGCATTTGCCCTTGGCCACCGTGTGCTCCTGGCTCAGAGGAGCCAGCTGCTGGAAAGCCGCGCACTTGTTAAACACGTTCTCAAGGAGAATGTCGAAGTTCCCCTGAAGCCACCCTTCCCCGCCGGGTGAAGCGTGCATGCCCGACTTAAGGCATATACCGGCGTGTATCTTCGGCGCCAGGTCGTTGAACTGTTCCAGGAGCCCCACCGGAGCTGGCCGTTTAGCCGCCGTCATGGGTATCACAGTCGGCCAGACGGGGTCGCTTCGTCTTCGTGCCTGTCCCCCCTGCACATGCGCATGACAAACGTTACGCAAGCGTATGTGATACAAGCAAGCATGCCCTCTTGGTACCTGCAACTGTCAACTGGGTAGGCGGTGAAGCAGGCAGGAAATACACGCACCCTCGCCCATCCCTGCCCACCCACCACTCGCAGCGCCGCTGCTCACCCTGTGGCCGCTGATTCGCAACCGCAGATGAGGCAGCATAGGGCATGGCGCCGGGGAGAGCGCCGCACGCGCCACGCGCCTGATTCGGCGCGGAGCGGAGCAGCCTCCAGCAAGCAGGAAATACACCACAGGATTCGTACTCCCAGCTTCCACGGACTTCGCGCACAAATGGATACTGCGTGCGGTCTCCTGAGCAACCTGTACTATAGCGTGCGGCCTACCCCTTAGCGTGCATTCTTATCGCAGTGTATCTATGGGGGTGTTTGCAATCTGCATTAAAATAAGTTCGAATGTTACTGCTAGGGGGCTGCGCCACGCCCTTTCCCCTGATGCGCCTACTAACACGCTATTCATTATCCGGCAGGATGCGCATGTAATGCCCCGCGCAATAGGGATGCTCCAACAGCTTTCACAGCCGTAGAGGTTCGCGGCTAGTCAACACCACACCCTCGTGGGGGCAGATGAACTCCATGGCGAAGGGCGCGTTGTTCGGGAAATCCTCTGGAGTTGGAGCCGAGGCAAGCGGCCAATTCATGCCCGCCAACGGCCAGCTGATGTACAGCTGTATGACGCGGCCCGTCATGTTGGCGATGATGTGCCAGAACTGGGGTTCGTCATACTGCTGTTTCTGCGCTAGGATTTTGGACAGGGAGACATAATGCCAATCTCCATTTGCATTTTGCTGGCCCCGGGTTTCCGCCATGTCAAAGTTGTAATACTCCGGATGCATCTCGTAGAACGCTTGTATGGCTTGCCGACAGTTTTGGACACGCACTTTACCACCCTCCGCTAGTACCTTAGCACCCTCCGCTTGTGGCAGGTGCCAGCCAACGCAGTGGAGCCAACAGTTGCCGTCGCCTACCACGTCTACGGCTGGTACCTGGTCCTTTTTGTCGCACCACTGGTCATTTTTGTCGCTGTCGCAGAATATTCTTTTGTCGCGAGACCACCGAACAGAATTTTCTCAAAAAAACAGTGAATTCTGTTCGTTCCCTTAAAGGGGTAAAGAAGGTTTTCAGAAAATAAATGGAGACATGAATACGACATCGTCGTTCGAACAGTGTCAAGGTGCCCCAAAAATTTTCGTCATCCAAAATTTTAAACTTCAGGTTGTCGCAACTGTCTGTCGACCGACGGATCGGACCTTCGACCGACTGCTAGATCGGTCAAAATGAAATCTGACTCGGAAACCGAATCTAATTTTTGTCGCAGGCATGTGGAAGATACAGCAGCCCTCCCTCGACTGTTTGTCGACCGAACGATCGAACCGTCGACCGACCACTCGATCATAAAAAAAATGAAATCCGCATCGGAAACCGAATCTAGTTTGTCGCATGGCTGTCGAAGATACAGCAGCCCTCCAGTCGACTGTTTGTCGACCGAACGATCGAACCGTCGACAAACCGCACGATCAGTAAATTCACAGAAATCCGCTCGATCGATCGGAAATCTGCATCGGAAATCAAATCGCGGGGCTGTCACAAGAAGTGTCACAAGACCGTCGCAAGCATCTAGGATGTAGAAGATCCAGTGTCACAGCAGCCCTCCAGTCGACTGTTTTTCGACTGCGTCACAGTCCGCGTCACGGCCACCAGAAAATTCGGATGCCAATTGGTCACAATATTGATGATCTGCCACGTCACTGTGACACCCCCGGGGATACTGTACTCACTCGATCCTGAGATAGTAGCGTCACATCTTGAACAACTATTCTTTCCGCGGGCGTCAACACATTATTCTCAGGCGCCGACACCGACCAACCCCTGCATACTTCTGTGTTTTGTTGTTTTCTGACTAGTATTCGTTGTTGTTTCCTTCAGTACTGTTTGCTATTTTATTTTTCGGTTTTACGCCGGGATTGATTGGAGCTCTGGGCAATCTGCCCGCGAGGTTCGGCATTTTTGCAGGTTAGCGTGCTGTTTTCTGCAGGATCTCGTGCGTTGTTGGCGACTCGCATGCTTATTCGTTTTAACATTGGGAGTGCTTGGAGCCCGTTAGGCGTTTTGCCCTCCTGGTTGGGTTCGATTCCCAACACCTCTGCTGACTAGCGCGCTGTATTTTGCAGGATAGCATGCGTTTCGTTTCGGCGACAGCAGTGCTGCTGTTGCAGGACAGCACGCTCATTCGACAATAGCAGTTCTTTCGTTAGTTTTGGGAATGCTTGGAGCCCGTTGCGCATCTTGGCCTTCGGGTTGGGTTCGATTCCCAACATTTCTGCTGACTAGCGTGCTGTTTTTTGCAGGATCTCGTGCGTCATCGTGTCATTTTATCCTGTCTTCCGTTTGTTATTTTCATTCTTCACGTCTGTCTGTTAGTTGCAAGTATGGTTTAGTCACCGGCGTTGATGATTTATTATTTATTCTGTGACTGACTCCGCAGATTTCGACTTCTGCAGGAACTCGTATTCGGTGTAGTACGCGGAGCTTTCGGCCGAGATCGAAGACGAGCGGCCTACAAAGGCGTAATAGATTTAAAACTAGCTTTCGTTTTGTAATTGTCGCAACTCGAGTCTTAGTAAAAGCAACGTAAGTATTGTAATATTAGAACATTTGTATCGGCATCATGCATTTCGCTTGCTGTGTGCATGCTCTATTCATGCTGTGTGTACATCCGAGGATGTTTTTCGTAGGGTTATTATTAGTTAACGAATATAACCGTTGCGTCGGCTGTGTGTTTGCCCACTGGTTTGTTTTGTTAAAATTTTACAATTTTAAATAAATTTCTGCGACAATAATGACCTTTTTATCATTTTTGTCGCAGCCTGCGACAAAAAGGACCTATTGGTCATTTTTGTCGCAGCCTGTGACAAAGGAATATTCTTGCGACAGCGACAAAAATGACCATCGGTGCGACAAAAATGACCCGCTACCTCTACGGCTCGTAGCCCCGCAGTCCGCAGGTACGCCTGCACATCCGCCATAGTCACTAAACGGTCTGTAGGAGCTGCCTGCACGTCCACCAGCAGCCTCCGGTGTGCTGGCTGACACGCGCCTGGCTCAGTAACGGATCCGAAGCTGCAGTCAAAGGCGCTGTCGATGATATGTCCTCTGTCGTCCCTGGTGAGCAGATGATGCTTGTCGGCGTCGTAGAACCGTCCTCGCTGAACACCAGTCGGGGCAACCGCCCTTGCCTCAGCCATTCTCACCACACCTGGGCTGGTAGGTGTCACCGCGTTGGGGTCGGCCTGGGTGTCCATGGGTTCCGCAGCGGCCGAGTCCGCAGTAGCCATTGGCGTCTGGGGAGAGGGCCCCACCCGCGGCTGCGCCGCTGCGGTACCAGTGGGGCTGGTAGCTGTCGCTGCGTCATCTGCGCCAGAGCGATCCCACCACCCACGTACCCCTCATTTCAAGCGCAATACACCTAGGGTGTCTGAACTGCACAGCGTCAGCAGGCTGAGCGAGGGTGCACCCACCTGGGCTGGCAGGTGTCGCTGCGTTGGGGTCGGCCTGGGTGTCCATGGGTTCTGCAGCGGCCGAGTCCGCAGTAGCCGTTGGCAACTGGGGAGAGGGCCCCACCCGCGGCTGCGCCTCTGCGGTACCAGTGGGGCTGGTAGCTGTCGCTGCGTCATCTGCGCCAGAGCGATCCCACCACCCACGTACCCCTCATTTCAAGCGCAATACACCTAGGGTGTCTGAACTGCACAGCGTCAGCAGACTGAGCGAGGGTGCACACACCTGGGCTGGCAGGTGTCGCTGCGTTGGGGTCGGCCTGGGTGTCCATGGGTTCCGCAGCGGCCGAGTCCGCAGTAGCCGTTGGCGTCTGGGGAGAGGGCCACACCCGCGGCTGCGCCTCTGCGGTACCAGTGGGGCTGGTAGCTGTCGCTGCGTCATCTGCGCCAGTGCGATCGGGATCCATGCAGGGAGTACACACGGGCTGCGCCAATCGCGACCCCTCAGCATTTCGGCACGCGGCCGTCGGTCGCGCTTCCCAGCGTCCATCCCACACCGCGGGTCGTGGTTCGTCACCCCCCTCCTGCTGTGAGCAGTCACAGCGGACCAGCAAACTGCGTTGGGGACCCCCCTTTTTTGCATCTTCCCGCCCACTGAAGTTCGGGAACTCGCCGTTGAAGTTGTGCGTGAGCTTCACAGCCACGCCCAGCGCGAACTTCATGGTCAACCTGCCTCGGTCGGCAAGTACGGCTGCCAGCTGGTTATTCACCTTCACCGCACCACCAGATGAATGGAATAAGTGCCCCACGTTCCTGGTGGGGATCGCACGATCCATAACCGTTGCTAGGTTTGAGGCCCTGCACGCCTTCAGGATTCCAAAGACCAGACTGCGCAGTCCGGGGCAATGCACACCCATCCGCTGGTAGAGAAGACAGGTGTCCGTCCGCTGTGTGTCTGCGGACCCATCGAATGTCAGCGGTCCCACGCGTGCAGGGACACGCGGAGGATCTACTCTCTGACCATCTCTCCACGTGATGCGGGCAAGCTCTTCCTTCTCTGCCTCCGGCCTCGCATCCCACGCTTCCTTCCCAACGAAGGCTTCCAGCACTTCCCAGGCTAGGACGAGGTCGGACATCTTGAGAGTGGCGTGCAGCCGCGCCTCCGGGGGTGGCAGCTTTGACCAGCCTTCCATGTTTTCGAAGTTGGGACATGGGCTGGAGAGGTGCAAAGGGTGCACCACTCGGGGCGCCCCAACCGCATGCTGGTTGCGCCAGTCGTAGCATGGGCCACACATCACCAGACCGGGTTGCTGGAGGCTAGTTCCCTGCAACGGGTCACACTCTTCATCCGCCTTCATGCACAGATCGCAGCTCCATACTTCAGGCAGGCTCCCGTAGCTCCCTCCAAACCGTATTGCGTCGCCGCAAGCAAGGCATTGCATGTGCCATGGCATCCCATACTGGGACAACGTCCCCAGCGGCTCGGCGCGGATTTCGTCGTGCGTGGCGGGGACTCCAGCCTCCGTGCTGATGGCGCCGTAGAGAATTGCGGACATCGTGGCCGCGGTGCGCAGGCCGCGACCCCCACCAGGCACCTCCCCAACCGGGCAAAGCCCCCGATGCACAGTTCTGTCCCCCGGCCAAACAATGACGCTGCCCGGCGGGCCAGCAAAACGGACGCGCCTTAACGGCGTGGCTGACGGAAAGCCGGACGCTGCGTGATCGAGTGTGAAGTGGAACGCGCCGTCTACGCACCGCTGCCAATGCCTTCCATCTACCGAATCAGGCAGGAGTTCCGTGTAGCTCTGCTCGTCAAGGAACATCCCGGAGGAAAACTGGGTAGGGAAAACTGCCTCCTCGCCGCTCCGGAGCAAGAGGTCAGTGTGCCACATCTGCACCCAGCTCCCCAGGTTGCGCAGGAGGACAGCTGGGGATAGCAAGAACTGGCCGACCCCTGACACCCGGACCGCCTTCTGCATGCTGACGTGATGATGCTCAAGCACCTTCCCCCAGATCCCCGGATATTCCGCTTTCGCGCGCTCCCAGTCCACCTTCACGGAATACCTGGCCCCTGGTCGGAGACACCGCTCGTCCCGCTCGACCCGCGGGTCCCACTCACGCGTGCTGAACAGGGAAGAGGGCGTCAGAAAATTCGCAACCGCACGGTCTGTAGCTTTTGTGAAAAGCGATGAACAGCGGGGACAATCCTTCACGCACACGATCGTTTCCAAGATCCGCGCGCACTCCGCCTTACAGTCTTCAATCTTCTGGTGGCATACACGTATGCGCAGCTCACACGCATCGCCCAGTGCCGTGGGGTCAACCCCTTCACGCAGGGTGATGCGATGGAGCTTGCAAAAAGACTGTACCCGTTCCCAGGAGGTTCTGACGTTCTCCTCACGGTTCCCCAGCGCGACAGCTTCACACCGTTTAGTCATCATCGCTGAATCAGCCGGTGATGGGGATTCCAATTCTTCCATAGCCGCCGTCCAGGAATCCAGCAAGTTCACCAGATCCTCAATCGTGCACCCGTGTCTTTCGCACTGGTTCTGCACCATACGAAGGGTGGCCATACAGCATGCGGCCCAGACAAGCAGGCACGCCTTCTCCAGGTCAACCAATACGCAGTCCCCGTTGGACCCGCAGGACATGGGAGGGGGCACCACGTGCATGCCTAGCCCCTCCAGATCTTCGGGTAGCCCCGACTGCACGTGAAGAACCCTACATGGCGTATCCGCATGTGGATGGCACGCCATTGATACCTGGCCAACATACTGCGCCCCGCACCGACCCACCCGGGATACCCCACCCCATCCCACCCACGATTTTAAGCGCCGCTGCTCACCCTTTGGCCGCTGATTCGCAACCGCAGATGAAGCAGCATAAGGCACGGCGCCGGGGAGAGCGCCACACGCGCCACGCGCCTGATTCGGCGCGGAGCGGAGCAGCCTCCCCGATACAATCGGTCCCCACCCCGTGCATGCACACAGCACCGTCGGGTACATGCATAATCAGATCTTGCGACATTGCATCATAATGACTTTTGAGGTCCACCAGGGCAGGCCGTCCAGGGCGGTCTCATACACACACGCACACGCACGCACGCACGCACGCACGCACGCGTTTTACACACAAAGATGATTTATGCTCAATATTGTTACATCTCATTACATTACGTTAAGTGCGCAAACAGGCCGAGCATGTTAATTGGTGTCTTCTTCGCTAGTTTCACTAACATACTCCTCATCATCGTCGGACGGATCCGTGTGTGTCGGACACTCCGCCTCCGATTCCACAATTTGTGCATACTCCTGCCACTCCAGCCAATGCTCCCTTCGCGGGTGGTACAGCCGCACGACCACGTAACCGTTTGGGGGCCGCTCTCCAAATTCTCCATCATACGTCCCTTCGGGAACATCATGTTCCGTGGGCGCCGCGGTCCATACGTGGTCTGGGTTGAATCCGACAATTTTCGCTTCGATAATCCAGGGCGCCGGTACGAACCGGCTTTCATGAAGCGTCACCGACCATCCAATACGCACAGGCAGCGAGCCCCCGTTCTCCGTGTTGACCCATGTATGCTGCCACGCATACCACAAAATACACGTTCAACGATAGGGATCACAACCCCCATCGCGCGCAGCCTCCCCGCACCCTTTGTCCCTGGGTCCTCTGGTCCTTGCGTGCACACTATGCACCTGTCTACTGTACGCGCACCCTCACCCATCCCTCCCCACCCACGACTCGCAGCGCCGCTGCTCACCCTTTGGCCGCTGATTCGCAACCGCAGATGAAGCAGCCTATAACACGGCGCCGGGGAGAGCACCGCACGCGCCACGCGCCTGATTCGGCGCGGAGCGGAGCAGCCTCCCCGCACCCTTTGCCCCTGGGTCCTCTGGTCCTTGCATGCACACTCTGCACCTATCTACTGTACGCGCACCCTCGCCCATCCCTCCCCACCCACGACTGGTTGGCCAGCAGCCTCCCCGCACCCTTTGTCCCTGGGTGCTATGGTCCTTGCGTGCACACTATGCACCTATCTACCGTACGCGCACCCTCGCGCATGCATCCCCAGCGACGATCGCAACCACAGGTTGACACTTTGAAGGACACCGAAAACATCCACATGATCACTTTTAAAGAACAAATAACAAGTTGTAAGTTAACAACCTAACAAAAGGCCAGCGGAGACTCAGTAGCATGTACATAATGTACTATTCACATAATGTACACACATGTTGAAAAGAGGTTCACTCAAACCACTTCTGCCTACAGCATGGGCACGTCACCCACCTCGAGGAGGCAAGGGTTTCTACAATGCCTATTCTAAAAATATTACGGTGGGTATACCCACCGTAATGCGAAACTTTGCATGCTTGTACCGACCGCGCAAGTAGGCTGCGGGGGTCAAACCTATGAATTTTCTGTGTCCCAAGAGGTTGATTAAAGGCTGGAAAACTTAATTTGCACGACTCCGATAAGTTTTGGCCACATGCCACACCCTTGAAGTTGGAGAAATTACGGTGGGTAGGAATTATCCCTTACGGTGGGTATACACGATTAACGTTATTTGTAGACTCCTGGAGCTAGGTATAATATCGAGATACTTATTTTTTCGTTATTTACTTTGATTTTGGTATATGACCGACGTACCTTGGGGTACACATGAGCTGCCGCCTCGCGGACCTCCACATATCGCACGTTCAAAATCAGGTAGCATGCACACCAAAAAGACAATATTCACACTGCTGAATTACAGGTGCACCACCGTTATTTCCTAAACTACGGCGCTGCATTCCTTGGTGATTACCTCGAGGCCGGGCTCTCTCAACTGGGTCCTCGTTCTCGACTGAGACTAAAGCTCGACTCGCGGGGTTTGTAGAAGGAGCGGTCACGTCAGAGGAGGGCGTTTGGGGCGGATTCCCCACCAAATATTCAAGAACAAAGCCTCGCCCTTCTCAGGGTTATCTCCATCCAATTCGAACGTGATCCCGTATCGTTTCCCCGAGGGCTTCCCCGCGTCATATGACGTCACCACCGTTTCGAGAGGGTGCTGTAAGGGGTCCTCGCAAATATCTTAAAATTTTTGAATAGCACATTCCCTTCCACAAGCCCCGGCGGGCACGAGCAGCGTGCGACCTACCAAAAGCTCATTGAAGCTCATTGTTTTTAGGTTTTCTGAGTTTGGGTTTCGCTTTTTCTCACCGATAAGCCATTTCTGGCGCATGTGGAGGCTCCATAGAGGTTTATTGGAGTGTCTAGAACAAGTTGGCCACTGGTGACATGCCGTGATTCGCAGCCAATCAGCGGGAATTGTTAATACCCTTCGGGCGGGTATACCCACCGTAAGCACCTCTTACGGTGGGTATACCCACCCTTCGTAGAATAGGCAACAAGCAAAGAAAAACACCAAATATGCATGTATTTCTCTTTACACTCGCATCCTAGGCCACCGCAGTCCACTACATCCTCCGGATCCACTTCCTCTAAACACACTATGCAGAACGCCTCCTCGGATCTGGGGAAAAAGATTCTCTGGACGTCCTCCCACGTGTATTCCTCCTCCATTGCATCTCCCTGTGCAAGCCCGTGACCTAGGGTCAATTTGCCATAACGTCACGCAGTTCCTCCTAAACAGCCTGCTATAACCAGCCGCCGTGCCACCATGCACACCGGCCTCCCCCGCGCCCATGGTTCTTGTTTATTATTATTATTATTTATTTGTATATTTCTACACAATACGCACACACAATACGCACGCATACATCTGTTATAAACGTATGTCTTCATCAATTACGGTTGGTGAGGTATGTTTTTGCCTAGTTGTCCACTACTTGAATTTCACTATGCGGCAGCCACGGTCTTTCTCTACCGAAAAGTGTAGGACACCAGCTAGCACCTCATGCTGCCACAGCTCCTCCTCGTCCCCGTCCCAAGGGTATCGAACTTTATACAGCAGCCGGGGCTGCCCTTCTGCAGGCACGGTGACCCGATGCACTTCTGGGAACCCGTGGTCAATGGCACCGGGAGGGATGAACTGCCGCTCAGAAACATAAAAATTGATACCCCTACCCGGCGGCGAGGTGACGATCGGTACGTAACCCGTGACCCAAGGACCTTCGTATTCTTCTACTTCGCCGCCCACCTCGTTGACCCACTTGGCGGACAACACTTGCGCACCATACCATGTCCGTCCATAAGCTGACGGATATGGATACAGCCGTCGCGCTACATAAGACCCTACATATGGCCAGCCGTCGCTGGTCGCCTGGTCATATGCCCGTCCGACGGCAGCCTTCCACAAAGCCTGTCCCACCCATGACTCGCGGTTCACCACTTGGCCGCTGATTCGCAACCGCAGATGAGCCAGCATAGGGCATGGCGCCGGGGAGACCGCCGCACGCGCCACGCGCCTGATTCGGCGCGGAGCGGAGCAGCCTCCCCGCACCCTTGGTCCCTGGGTCCTATGGTCCTTGCGGGCACGCTTTGCACCTATCTACCGTACGCGCACCCTCCGCCATCCATCCCCACCCACCACTCGCAGCGCCGCTGCTCACTCTTTGGCCGCTGATTCGCAACCGCAGATGAAGCAGCATAAGGCACGGCGCCGGGGAGAGCGCCGCACGCGCCACGCGCCTGATTCGGCGCGGAGCGGAGCGGCCTCCCCGCACCCTTGGTCCCTGGGTCCTATGCTCCTTGCGTGCACGCTTTGCACCTATCTACCGTACGCGCACCCTCGCGCATTCCTCCCCACCCACCACTCGCAGCGCCGCTGCTCACTCTTTGGCCGCTGATTCGCAACCGCAGATGAAGCAGCATAAGGCACGGTGCCGGGGAGAGCGCCGCACGCGCCACGCGCCTGATTCGGCGCGGAGCGGAGCAGCCTCCCCGCACCCTTTGTCCCTGGGTCCTATGGTCCTTGCGTGCACACTATGCACCTATCTACCGTACACCCACCCTCGCGCATCCCTCCCCACCCACGACCTGCAGCGCCGCTGCTCACCCTTTGGCCGCTGATTCGCAACCGCAGATGAAGCAGCATAAGGCACAGCGCCGGGGAGAGCGCCACACGCGCCACGCGCCTGATTCGGCGCGGAGTGGAGCAGCCTCCCCGCACCCTTGGTCCCTGGGTCCTATGGTCCTTGCGTGCACACTATGCACCTATCTACCGTACGCGCACCCTCGCGCATCCCTCCCCACCCACGACTCGCAGCGCCGCTGCTCACCCTTTCGCCGCTGATTCGCAACCGCAGATGAAGCAGCATAAGGCACAGCGCCGGGGAGAGCGCCGCACGCGCCACGCGCCTGATTCGGCGCGGAGCGGAGCAGCCTCCCCGCACCCTTTGTCCCTGGTTCCTATGGTCCTTGCGTGCACGCTATGCACTTTTCTACCGTACGCGCACCCTCGCCCATCCCTCCCCACCCACGACTCGCAGCGCCGCTGCTCACCCTTTGGCCGCTGATTCGCAACCGCAGATGAAGCAGCATAAGGCACAGCGCCGGGGAGAGCGCCGCACGCGCCACGCGCCCGATTCGGCGCGGAGCGGAGCAGCCTCCCCGCACCCTTTGCCCCTGGGTCCTATGGTCCTTGCGTGCACACTATGCACCTATCTACCGTACGCGCACCCTCGCGCATCCCTCCCCACCCACGACCTGCAGCGCCGCTGCTCACCCTGTGGCCGCTGATTCGCAACCGCAGATGAAGCAGGATAAGGCACAGCGCCGGGGAGAGCGCCGCACGCGCCACGCGCCTGATTCGGCGCGGAGCGGAGCAGCTTCCCCGCACCCTTTGTCCCTGGGTCCTATGCTCCTTGCGTGCACACTATGCACCTATGTACCGTACGCCCACCCTCGCGCATCC
>LGRX02010099.1:0-53815 GCA_001247695.2 Cymbomonas tetramitiformis | reverse complement strand
CCCCCGGGCGTAAATTACGCGTAAATTACGTATTTCGGGCCTTGTGAGTTTTACGCGTAACACGTAACACGCCATAGGAATCTCACCCAAATATAGGCTGAAATTCAACCTATATATGAGCTGAAGTTCAGCCTATATATGAGGCTATATATGAGCTGAAATTCAGCCTAATCCGCGGATTTTGCATATCAAACATTCGTGCTCTGTGGCACTCATCCTTTTTGTTTCTCAGAAGCAGATCACACAACATTTTCGAGTGCGAGTTTGAAAGAATGGTGCTGCCGGATGCCGAGTGCGCCGTGCGTGAACCGATTGCGATAGAACACAACGTGGCCTCCTATCGTATGTACGTATGAGATATTATCTGTTTATCGTATGCACACTGTATATCGGTCTGGACCAATAATTATCCCGCTATTTATTTGTCTTGTGACACATGTGTGCCTCACGGGGAAGCTGATTTCCCCCCCACTGTATGGGGGCCTGCTTCTCCCTGTTTCACCCCTCGCCGTGTGTGTGACGTGTGACACCCAGTTAGCCGTGACATCGATCCGTGACCTGCTAGTTAGCCTCCGCGTTAGCCTAACTTATCAGTTTATGTTATCACCGTTCCGAGCACCCGGCCCTGCGTGTTTTCTGTGCTTCACTGTTAATATATTCACCCGTTACGAATATATCACCAGATCATTCTTCCTATAAGGTTATCGGTCCCGTACCACGCTAGTGGTGCTCACAACATTTTACTCGCTTCGGCCTCATCGCCGATTCTACGTCCGTACTTATCCGTTCTAATCCGTCAGCGGTTTAAAGACATCTCCGTTACCGTCTTTACCCGTTCGAGTACTCCGCCTACCGTTTGTGATTGGTGGTTTGCTTTTCCGTTCAATCCGTACTTATCCGTTACCACTTTTACCGTAATTCTGGCATCCTGCTTCGTTCCAGGCGTGTCTCCCCAACGTCCTTCAACACTCTGGCCAGCAGCGCCTCTGCTGCCGGGTGACTGGTTTACCGTACGACGTTTTTGACGTCACCACCGTTTTCCTCGTCGAATTCTACCCCAATTTGACTTCTCCATCGCTTGATTTGGTTAATTTTTCGAAAAGTTACCTTTCACCCACAAAACCCTATCGACGCGCCTTCCAGATTTTGCAGCCGCTGGCATCATGGCCTCGCTACGCCAGCGTGCGCGCATGGCCGCAGTTCGGTCTGCACTGGACTTGCTTCGACAACGACATCTTCCCTTGGACTGTGGTCTGGTGGTGCCTGGTGGTGCTTACACACCAAGCACCAAGCTCGAGTCCATCGCGTTCGCCATCAACAACGAGTGCTTTGACTCCTTCGACTTCGTCCCTCCACCCCCTTCGCCCTCGCCTTGCACCCCACCTCTTGACCATCTAGTGGTGTGTGGTGATGTTGCCACGCCCGCTTCGCCCCTCTCCATCATCCCTTTCGAGTTCCTCCCCATGGCCTTGATCGCGTTCCCTCACCGCATTTTCCACCTTCCACCTCCCTATCCCCTCTTCAGCGACGCATCCGCTCTGGTGGTGCCAGGCCGCTTTTGGCTTTGGCACCGCGTGGGCATTGGCTGATTCATCGTTTTCGTGGCGCTCGAGGACTTCTGCAATCAAGAGCTCCGCCGCCGCCATTCCGCAAGCACTTGCAATGAACCGTGCACTCTAGCCTTAGCCAATTCACTTGCTGCACAGTGCCCATGCTTGTTTACATCTAGTTGGGTCTCTGACTCCGGACATTAAGTGACATTGAGTTTAGGTTTTAGGGTTTGCTTGCTTCGGGATGTCCACTCACACCTTCGGGGTGAGGTGGTGTCACGGGGAAGCTGATTTCCCCCCCACTGTATGGGGGCCTGCTTCTCCCTGTTTCACCCCTCGCCGTGTGTGTGACGTGTGACACCCAGTTAGCCGTGACATCGATCCGTGACCTGCTAGTTAGCCTCCGCGTTAGCCTAACTTATCAGTTTATGTTATCACCGTTCCGAGCACCCGGCCCTGCGTGTTTTCTGTGCTTCACTGTTAATATATTCACCCGTTACGAATATATCACCAGATCATTCTTCCCATAAGTGCCCACCGCCTTATATATTTTCCCAACTATTTCTTGTCCCTATTGCACAAACACAAGATCTCAAAATAATTAATTAATTGACTATTTCCTTGTTGGTCACTTGTTTGGGGTCAGAGATATTTATTTTCCATGAATTGTTTTCGGATTTCGATAATTTCGGTGAATAATTAATTATGGGTAAAATCAATAGTGTAACCACAGTAGTAGCGATACTATCGATATGTCGCGAAGTCGGCACTATCGATATTGGCCCTTGATCGATAGTATCGAAAATATCGAATATCGATACCGCTCCTTGCAACACGGGGTAGTAGCCAAGAAGGTGACCCCGACTTCCTTCCCCAAATGCCCAAAACTGCCGTATTTTTAATTATGAAAATTCGGAATTAATTTCACCAATATTCGTCGAAAATGGCAAAATGTTGTGGGGGTCCATATAGGGGCCATTCGTGGGTAATCGATGCCTATCGACTGCCCACTATGTAACCCCAAAATTTTGATCCGTTTCAAATGTCACCCGGGAGCGACTTCCTTATCTTGAAAAAATCGTCATTCGACCCCCTCAGCATAACCCCTTAAAAATGGGCATTTTTGCTTGCCGCATGCAAGGTTGGCAATTCAGAGTTCAGATCGAAATTCAGAGTTCAGATCGAAATTCAGATCGTAACGAAATTCAGACAAATTCAGACAAATTCAGACGAAACCCCGTTTTAAGCGTCTTAGAGCCTTTTTATTGACCGTGAGAGGCACGGGGCGCCGATCACATATGGACACATCCTAGCATCTTGGGGCATCCTCGGGTGCCGCACAATTCGTCGTGTCGAGGCGGGAGTAGCCTATTAGATGAATACCAGGTCACCTGCAGAGCCTCTGAGGCCTCCAAATGTCTACAAATGGTGATCAGAGGCCGCGACAAGTCCCGAGGAATCATCTAGGGGCCAAGTTGCCATCCTAGCGTATGTTTGGATATCCTCGGGTGCTCTCAATTCGTCGTATCGAGGCGGACATGGCCTCTTAATGGCTACTGCTCGGCGGTCCTTGTGGGAGGACCCAAATCGCGTTCGGTCCTCCCACAAGGACCGGCTTTGCGGGGATTTTTTAAACCATCTTTTTGTGGTACCTATTGACTATCCTCCGAGTTTTAGCATCTATAGGACCTAAACTAAGTGGGAACATATGCCATCTACAATATATGTTCATATACTCACGATATCCGATGCATTTGTAGCATGCACCCTATCATTTTTGAGTTTCAACCTTTGGAGGGCATTCAAAAACATGGCATATCACTCAAATATTTTTATCCAATTGAATTTCGAGCCGAATCATCCCGTCAGGCAGTAAAATTTTATCCTAACACTATACCTAATCATGCTTACCACATTTTGCATGTTGGCAACTTCATATTACACTGGCAGTTATGTAACTTTTGGGTTTGGGTCCGAAACTCTGATTATAAGGTCGATTTTATCATTGTATTTCTAGCCAAGTGTAAAGTTCTAGATGCCTGACAACATATGCATTTAACCGTTTTACGCCCTGTCACGTTGCAGTCATCATATATACCTATCAAATGATTTTTAGAATGCTTAACATCATCGATACATATTAATGTCTGCCTTGTGCGCGGCAATGAGGTTCCATCTATATACAAAATCTTGATGGCAAATTTCACCCAAGTCAGTTTTTTTGTGGGTGCATGACATTGCGAGGGATATATCCCGCAGTATTATGGATTCCGAAGATGTTGTACATTGTAGAGGGCACGAATAGGTCATGTTACAATATATTTCATGTGCAGTGGGCGCCAGGAAGGCCACTTAGTGAGCGTAGCGGGTAGCTTGGAATAATCCGGTCCTTGTGGGAGGACCGGCCTTTTTATTTAATTTCGAGCGGTTTCACCCCCACTTTTCAATGACGTAAATCACATAGCTCGTACACCGAGTATACCACCCAACATAAGTTTTTAGATAATTATCGGACACCTAAATATGACCCCAAAGCACTCATTTACCGACTATATCGAAAAAACGCGGCCTATGGCTCAAATTCACTTCGGTCCTTGTGGGAGGACCGGACCTTCGGGCAGTAGCCATTAATTGAATTTGCCACTAATATTCAGATATATTCAGACAAATTCAGATATTACGTTCAGTTCAGACGATTCAGATCGGAATTCAGATCGGAATTCAGACGACTTGCCAACCTTGGCCGCATGGTCAACGCGTGTGGTACTGCGAGTGGTACTGCATGACTCCACCCCCTTGTAAAATTTGACCTTGTAGTCGTCATTTGTATACTCCCTGCATATTCCGAATTGGTGGCAGTCGCATAAGCAATATCCATGTGTGTAGGGGGTGCATTTTCGGAAAGCGTGTTCGAAATCGTCAAAAAGTGCCCCATAATTTATGAGCAGGACTATACACAGTGACACACTCATAGTACACACCCACGTGTGTACTGTTCCTTTATTCACCTGTGACTTGACAAGAACCCTTGTTCGCAGACGTGTCGTCCGATTTGGACCAACCAGAAATTAGCATTTGAGGCAACGGAAGACAAAGTCCTAGAACACTCTAGATTGAAGATTCAAGATATTGATTGAAGATACTCTCGGCTGAGTAGATGACACACACTCATCGGACGGAAAGAATCATGCACACGTACATTTATCCATACAAGATACATAACACGATACCGTCGGAGTAGCGATCTCGAATTCCGGTCCAATTCCTTAGGTGACGTGTCTAACGTGTTAATATCTCAGTTTCCACGTCGGACGCCGCGTGAATACGAATTGGTCTGATTCCACATTCCTAACTAATCCTCTTTTGGAAAGGAAAAATCAGAAATCACACACGTTCTTGAAACGACGCGTTCTCCCTCATTCCTTTCGAATCAACCAACGTCGGACCCCTGCATTGAAGCATACTACGGAAGGTTCGGAGGTTCGGAACTGAGCAAGCGCCACAGGTATTTAGGTAAGTTGGCAGACGGCAGAGCTATAGACCCTGGGATTCTAGTGTTTGTTTGCTTCCAGCCGTGTTCATACACGATGCATCTGTGCCCCAGTGGTTATTTAGTGCCCGGAAGGTGATCGTTTAGACGTTTGCGTTTTTCATCTTCGTTTGCGACTCTGACTCGCTGAATTCGCCTTGTTGAAATGTGCCCATAGCGTTTCCACGTAAACTCGTTCGCTGCGCTGGTGGCAGAAGCAGCTCCCGGAACGGAACTCGCGTTCTTATGTCCATTCGTAGTCGCGGTCAGCCGTCCGCACGCCGGAAGGTGTCTGAACGTGAGCGTTTCTATGTGCGCGCATTAGGAGGGTTTAGAAAGCGTTCAAGTGTGAGCCAACTGATATGAACTCGACAGACAGCCAAGCTCGTGCTTATACCGAAGTACACTTCAGCAAAAAACATAGATCGTTGAAGAAACGTGTGAGGTCGACACGCAGGAAGTTCCACTGGAAGTAAGTGCCAGAGTTATAAGTCTCTTCTGAAGATAAGTGAGTAAGTCACTCCAAAGCGTGAACCTGAAACCCGTTGGCAGCAGTTCCCGGGTGGTAGCAGTCGAGTGCCAGACTTGAAGCCGTCCCTCACTCGCGCGACATTCTTCGGTCGCGCGGACGCGACTTGCTCCTGCTCGACAAGGCCTGCTTGACCCCCAGCCTTCACCTCCGAAAAACTTGACGGGTTAAGCCGTTGTTTGTATTTGAGGGCTCGCAGTGAGCGGAGGGGTTCCAGTCGCAATGCCTACGCGCGTTCTCCCTATTCGAATATGCCAAACCAGCGCAAGGCACAATAGGTTCCGAACTCAAGGGCGGCTCCACATGCTTCAGCAATGGGCGAGAGTGAAGAGACCGCACGAACCGCCGAAGCTGCGGCATCCAGCAAAACAACTACTCGGATGGTTCCGGGAGCAGGCCCGGCGGCCCGCAAAGGTCGGCCTGCCTCTGCCCTTGGGCCCGGAACATCGGACCGGCCACGTCCAGTGCGTCGGGCTCCCTGTCAACCTCTGAAGTGCTAGCTCCAACTTGAACTTTCCTTGCGCGTTATCGACATCGCCATTGCCACCCTCGAGGGGCCGATCCAGGATTCTCGCGATGCGGCTGCTGTCCGGGAGCGTGTTTTATTTGCCAGTGTGTGCGCAGCTATGCATCTAACGCTTCGCCTGCGGTGCCTGGTGTGGCGCAGCCGAGCGTCGAGGCAAGCGAGTCTATACCGAGTGAGCAGCTGCCGCAGCCCGAAGGCCCGGTGCCCGCCGTTCCCGTTTTCGCCGTCGCGGGAATTCTGGGATTACTGTTTCACCCGAGCGTGGCTCTCGCTCTACAAGGTGAGCCCTTGCTTGGCCAGCTTCCCAACATCCTAGCCAGCGTGGCACTCGCCGCTTGACGCAGGGGAGTTTGCTCACCCGCAAGCCCTGGTGCACGCTGCTGGTAGCATATTCTGGATCTGACGCAGTACGCAAACTCCGGTCCAGCACACACGGCATCAAACTCGGACGCGGCGCAGCGGTCACCTGGCTGAGGTGAAGTGCTTACGGGAAGGCGGTGAAGGAAGAAGTGGAGCAGCTGAAGGTTGGCTCTCTGCGGGGCTTGTTGCTGCATCAGTTGAAGCCACAGCGAGCAGCTCTCGAGACGCGCTCGTGCCACTTGCCGCCGTTGCGCTCCTTGCCTTGGCAATTTTTTTGCTACGTGACGGGGGGGCCGAGAGCGAAGGGAAGGAGGATGAATTCTCCGAGGACGTGAGGCTGCGGCAAGGCTGGAGGCCCTCCGAAGAGCAGCTCCGCAAGAGCGCTTACCTGGTGAGTTCTGCTGGCACCGGGCCCACTTGTGTGTAAATTCAATCCAGCTCAGCCCCATCAAGTTATGTGCCAAAGCCAGGGGACGAGCCCGTCCTCGACTTTAAACTCTAGAAGTAGCCGTCTTTCACTTCATCAGAATGGCAAGGCATCAGCTGACGACAGCCTCCAGCTGTGGGTTCTGTGCCACTATGGGCTCCCTACTAGCTGACGCCTTACTCCAGTCTCGGCTCCATGTCCATCTATTGCATCTTTCTAGCTGTAATGGCCTTCATATCAGCTGCTTTCATTGAGTTTAAATGTGGTGAATAAAGCAACCCTGCTTTTCTATCCGTCGTCTTGTTTGTGGAAGTGGCGGTATGTACGTGCCAAACCACGCGTTGGGACTGCGCTGGGTCTTCGTGTTGGCTCTGCGTGTTTTGCTGTTTGCTCCGTGATCTCAACCTAGAGGCACAAGAAGCCTGCAAGGAAACATGCCGGAGATGACCACGGCTATGTATCTCCAAGCATTGGCATCCAAGGCATTTTAGACTCTGTGCAATGAGTTATGCAGGAGTGCTGAGTTGGATGCAAACCACCATGGGTTGTATGCCCAGCGTGCAGAGCAAGAACTACGTGCGCGTGAGAGGAAGGCCCAAGAAGCGGAGAGGAACGAGCCATAATGTCGATCCTAACTGGTGCAGTCTGATATGCGGTCATTGCTGGGAAGCGGGAGTCCCCAGGCAGCTGCTGGCCGCGGAACCACTCTGCGCTCGGCATGAAAAGGCAGACTCCATGTGTGATACAAAACATAAGATCCAGATGATACGCATAAATGTGCAACGTAGCATTCCGCGCGTTTTCTCTGTCCTAAAGAGCCGGCTAAAGAATAAATTCAAGTTGCTTTTTGAAAATAAAAATCCAATTTGCAATCTAATTTGCACTCAGAATGAGGTATCTATCCTTCGAGAGAATGAGGCATTTTTCAGTTCAGAGGAGTCGGGCTGATTTTACTTATGCATTTGGTGATGCTCATGTGGCGCGTGCCTGGCAATGGAGCAAGTGTGAGTAATCAAGGCGATGCGGACCTGCACGCAGCGACATGTAGTATGGGTCCTACGTAAAGTAGATGTTTTCCGGGTGGGCCACTACGAAATACGAAACACGTCCCTAACGGATGTGGGGCTGTTTGAAAGGGCATCCCTAACGGATGTGGGGCTGTTTGAAAGGGCATCCCTAACGGATGTGGGGCTGTTTGAAAGGGCATCCCTAACGGATGTGGGGCTGTTTGAAAGGGAACCGAGCCCTCCATCAGCTCAACACGTATGCCTGAAGTATATGTATGATTGTGGGTTTATGATTATTTTTCTTGCTTGATTTAGCCCATCCGCGTTAGCTTAGTTTGCAGTTGTAAACTAAGCTGATATTAAATAATATTATTTCAACCCAAAATATGGTAAAATTCGGCCTAGAAATTCCGAGATGCAAGCCATGTGAGGTACTAATCAAAGCACTAATCGCCCAAGGGGCCTTCGTGTGTTCTAACGCATGAAACTTGGCGCGAAAATTACTAACAGGGTTTAGGGTTTCTCCGAAATATTATTTGATTCTCTGAAATATCATTATTTAGCAGCTCCCTGTTCATCGATGACGATGCCAGATATAATACGTCTACTACCCATGGCAGTACTTATGTTGTCGTCCTTCATTCGTTCGTTGAAAACTATTGATTTGCGAGAGGATTTCACATTGTCTCTCGCGGATGGACTGATGACCGCGCCAGTCGCGCCGCAGTAGAGTTCATCGGAGCAAGTTAACACCCATAACACGGATGCCTTCATTCGTCGCCATGCTCCTGGTAGCCATGGGTGCACATAGCTGATGATGTATGCCTGTACTTGCATGGATGGACTGCTTTCATATATACAGCCAGGACACAACTACCTGTGATGAAGTATTAATTATCCTGTGATGTCTAGGAACACTTACGCGATTAAGGGATATTCCACTATTTATTCTGCTGACGGCATGCGAGAAGTCGATCGAACTTCTGGGAAAGTTCCTTTCACTTTTCCAAAGGTTCGACGAATGATAGGAAAGGTTTGGAAGAAAGTTTGCCGATACTAAACTTTTCCCGCCGTGGGCTGATGTGGCATCCGAAACTCGGCGTCTTTATCGTAGTCAGCATTGGCCAAATATAGAATCGGCAGCGGGAAGGGTCTCTATTGTGGCAAACCTATATTCAGACTGCATGTCGAAAATATTTGAATCATGAATCGAACAAAATATCTCAAGACTGCTCAAGGCTGCTAAAGAACCACATGCCCAAAATGATGCAAGAAATTCGAGAATGATGTGGATATGAGGAGCGATTCGGATGAACAAATTTTGTCATGATGTGTTGCATCGCAGCGATTCCAATTCTGATTCTGATTTGAAGGGAGACACGCTTCCGAGCCTACGTGCCATTTACCATGCCTTTCTATCTACAGCCCAAGTGACATCCTAGCTGTTGGTATTTCAAAATATTTCGAATAAACAGCGCATCCAATGCTCTTGACTAATTGCATACTTTGTTCAGGACTTCCAGATGCTTCCAGAAAGGCACAAGTGAGTTAGCGCAGATCGCGCCACCAGCAGCCACAGCAGGCACACCAGGTCCAGGAAATGTTGAATCGCCAACGCAGTACAACCCTTCCAATGGCGTATCCGGGGAGGGGACCACACTACCACCTAACCAGCCGACCAAAAGCCACACCCAGGTCATAAGTGCTCATCAATGTGGTAGGAATGCTTCCACGAAACCCGCTATATTGACACATGTCGGCCAGTCGAGCTGATGACAGCATTCATCTCGCATTACCTATCTCAATCCTTGCACATCCTTATCGGCTGTCATCAAGCATACCTCGAGAACGGCATATGCAAAGAGGTCCCAAACAAATGATGGGAGCTTTAACTGACGGTTCTTGCAGCCCAGCATTGGGAAAGAGCAATGAGAACCAAGGGCTCTTCGGAGAGATTGTGTCGATGCAGAACAATACAAAGAGTGCTGTTGATAACCCCACCTTCCTCAAACCAGCCATAAGCACCATAGGTACCATTCTTCCTGCAACGGCCAACCCCATCGAGTGCTGAGCTCGTCCAGCCAGAGCAATTGAGTAGCTCACCATGAACACCCGCTTACCCCCAGAGCCACCGGCGGGTGGGAGTGGCAAAACAGAAGTCGCAAGGGCCCCAGCAATGGTGTACTGCATTTGCTGTAGATT
This sequence comes from Cymbomonas tetramitiformis, assembly GCA_001247695.2. NCBI lineage: Eukaryota > Viridiplantae > Chlorophyta > Pyramimonadophyceae > Pyramimonadales > Pyramimonadaceae > Cymbomonas > Cymbomonas tetramitiformis. The sequence goes on along the minus strand of LGRX02010099.1, from coordinate 43,685 downwards.
GCACACTGACATTCATGCTAGCAACCGATCATTACCCAAGGAATAGAAACCAACCAACAGCGATTGCTGCCATGTGCCCGCATCTGCCTTGCCTACCAATGCAGGCTTTGCAGCTTCACACTTCCTGGCCGGCTCAAGCATCTCAGCCATCTCGTGAGCTGCCCGCAGGCGCGACTCAAAAACCATGCAACTCATGTACAGACAGCATCGCATGGATCGCGCCCCCTCTCACCCTCCAGTACAGCCCCACCTCCCACTCTGGGCAGGCGTCATACCGCCGAAGAAATCGCTCCTGTGTGAGCGGTGTGCCGACCATCTCAATCTCCACCCGCTGGCGTACGTCCGGGATCGCCTTCTCCACGGCCCGCCACAGCACCTCCGCGCGCTCCTCTTTCAACGCCTGCCGGCATCCCCACCGGGCTCAGGGCAGGACCGCTGCGCTTCTCTAGAGCGCTGCGCATAACCTTTAGCAGGGAGGTCATCTAGCAGTGAAATGATTGGACAAGAGTCAAGTGTGGATGGCCCAGGTACCTTGTATTCTGCGCTGTTGCGGTCCAACCCCTCCCAAATTGAGTAGGGCTCGTTGCCGGGGGTGTAGGCGTGAATTACATGTTTTCCCTCTGCACCCAACCGCGGCCCTCAATGTTCATTGGCCCTCTCCACACCATGACACCTGGGAACTCGGGTGAGGAAGAAGACAAGGCGCCTCACCAGGGGCGAGGGAGGGGTCTAGAACACTAGCAATCGACACCAAGACCACGTTTTGGGGTGCGGCAACACCTGCATCAACCCACATCCATCAACCTTCGGTCACGCATAAATCTGGGTACTGGCATAGTTTTCTACCCACTGACATCCGTCGCCCAACTCGAAAGGCACGATGAGCCAATCATACGCAGTTTCACTTCGTGACTACAGATTCAACGCAGGAATCTGTGTATGTCATTGTGATACTGCCATGCTCTGCCCATCAGGGCAGCGACCTTGTATTTGTGCGTAACTGGACAGTCGTGAAAGGGGGGGGGCTCTCCCCCTCTTTTTCTCCTTGACCCTCGCATCGCGCAACCATGCAAAGAAGCGCCCCCAAAAATGGCAACAGGTTACCATCAAATGCGATATCAAGTTGAGAGATGATTTCCGCCCTGCTGAATAAGCGAATGAGCGCAGAGGAATTGCGATGAGAAAAACAAGTTTGATATTCTGAACCTGGACGGAGTGCTACAGACACGCTATTCTTAGAGCACCGCTGCGAACAGAGTGCTTCACAAACTATTCTTAAAACACAGCCTTGAACAGAGCATTGAACAGATTCGTATAGCACAGCCCTTGACAAAGCCACACGTAACTTCAGGAGAAAGACGAGCTCAAGCGAAGAGTCCGCGCCTTTGTCCCAGTCATTCACCACGATGTGATGAATCTCTAGATCGTCCGGCAGCCCAGTGGCGTCGATGCCGAGGTGTAGGTGCATAAAACTCTCGCACTGCCAAGTCCGCGCCGCATCCCCGATGTGATCCCCTCGCCCCTGCCCTACCACTGCTCCATATCTACATCATAGCGTGGCTCCGCGCTGTCGCAGTGCCCCCTGTGCCTGCTCAAAGGGGGCAGTAAAGGCCTAAAGGGGCGCCTGCGGGGGCGCCTGAGGTGTGAAGAACCGCAAGCTTCATGAAAAGCAGTCCCTCCAAGCAACCGGCAAGCAACTGGCATCGGAGCTCGCGATCAAAGGGAAGCATGCCGCGCTCTCGTATTGAATCATCCCTACCACTGCTCTCTCGGGCTGGTACCCTGACTCAACCCTGACTCAACCCTGCTACTCCCAGCACCAATATAACCTTTGCCCTCTTAAATCATCTCGTCCCCCCTCCCCGCTCCCTCCTCCCATGGGCGCCCCTAACCTCTCCGCTCGTCTACCCTTGAAACCTTCTCACTTGCGAACTCGCCTCACAGTGTGCCTCAATTTTGCACTACTTGCTGACAGTCGCCCACTTTAAAGCTCTGCCGCGTTGTCTGAGATGAAGATGCCTGTGACCATCCCGTTCCTCCCGGGGGAGAAACATGAGCACAGCACACCCCAGCTCCCGGGAGATGGAAGAAAGGGGCGACCTGCGGCTGCTCCTCCTTCTCCTGCTTCCACTCCGCGGGGACGGATTCTGCGACACGTGGCGTCCCCACCAGGCACGGTGCAGGAATTACAAACTGAGCAAAGTGTGGGAGAGCTGTGGGGGAATCGGATGGGCACCAGGGATGAAGATGCCAGGAGACGAAGCATGCCTCCGGGACTGTAGCATAAATGTTTTCCCAATCTGACCAGCTATTCCTCAAAACGTTACACGTACAGTGAACCTGCCTCCGGCTTGCAATTGCTGGATGACCGCTCCTGATGCCAGAGTCAAGGGGGTCTGCCGCTCGCACTGACAGAGTCCCCCCTCTGCGAACATCTTCGTCTGCCGGCAGATGCCAGAGTCAAGGGGGTCTGCCGCTCGCACTGACAGAGTCTCCCCTCTGAGAGCATCTTCGTCTCGCCGGCGGATGCCAGAGTCAAGGGGGTCTGCCGCTCGCACTGACAGAGTCCCCCCTCCGAGAGCATCTTCGCTCGTCGGCAGATGCTGTGAGTCAAGGGGGTCTGCCGCTCGCACTGACAGTCCTCTCTCTGCGAACACTGCCTGCCGGCAGATGCTGAGGCCAAGGGGCCTGCCGCCGTGCACGGGACAAAGTCCCCCCCGAGAAAGCATCTTCGCCTGCCGTGACAGAGTCAGTGGGTCTGCCGCCCTCGCCGCTGACAGAGTCCCCCCTCTGAGAGCATCTTCATTCGCCGGCAGATGCCAGAGTCAAGGTCTGCCGCCGCACCTACAAGAGTCCTCTGAGAGCATCTTCATCTGCCGGCAAGATGCCAGAGACAAGGGGGTCTGCCGCTCGCACTGACAGAGTCCCCCCTCTGAGAGCATCTTCGTCTGCCGGCGGATGCCAGAGTCAAGGGGGTCTGCCGCTCGCACTGACAGAGTCCCCCCTCTGAGAGCATCTTCGTCTGCCGGCAGATGCCAGAATCCTTTTGACACATCTGAGATTTAACTCACTCTGTTCAGCCCAGGCACAGGTTGAGATGTTCAGGCAGAGGGCAGGCGGGGAGAAGGGGGGTATGAGGTGGGCGGAGGGGCGTGCCTGGGGGCAGCATGGGCATCAAGTCCCACACGGTGGCGTTGGAGATGACAGCCTTGGAAGCCATGATTTTCTGCCCGCCTCGCAGCTGCACGCCTGCCGCGCGCCCTCCCTCCACGAGGACCTCCTCCACGTGGCTCCGCAGCCGCAGCTCCCCACCAAATTTCTTCAGCCCGCGCACCTGTGCGCACCAGCGCCCACCGCTCACTTCACATTCCGCACCCGCCGTCATGGCGGTCTCACGCCGTGGACACCTAAGCATCCCATAGCATCCCATAGCGACGCATGCGAAATCTGCGTGCATCTCCGGAGCGCAGACGAGCCACACAAGAATAGCGCCCCTGAGACAGCTCCTCCAATCGAGAGCAAGGTCCCGCGCTCGGACTCACATCACCGTCTTTTCAAACTCAACCTTCGCTCAGGAAGAATGCATCCTTGCGCCAGGCGTTGTTCCCTCAAGACAAGCTTCGATCAACACATGGGTTCCCCGCCGGGCACCGTGCAGAGAGCAGGGTGGCAGGGAGCAGGGGATCAGGGAACGGAGCAGAGGGTATTGCATGCGCACCAGGGCGTCCACGATGGCCTCGCTTCCGCCCTTTGGAAACTCGAGGCTGGCGTTGGGGCGGTACCAGTCGTCGAACATGTACCCTATCTCTGCCGCAAGGGTGCCGTCCGCCGGCTTCCCAGACAGCAGAAAGCACAGCAGGTCCATCCAGTTCTGTGAAGTCCCCAGTCGGCGGGGCTCAGGCGGGAAAATCACAAGAAATTGTATAAATGACACGCGGCGCAAGCCCAGCGGGCAATTGTATAAATGACACGCGGCGCAAGCCAAGCAGGAAATTGTATAAATGGCACACAGCGCAAGCCCAGAGAGAAACTGTATAAATGACACGCGGTGCAAGCCGAGCAGGAAACTGTATAAATGACACGCGGCGCAAGCCCAGCGGGCAATTGTAAATGACACGCGGAAGCCCAGCGGGCAATTGTATAAATGATACGCGGCGCAAGCCCATCGGGCAATTGTATAAATGACACACGGCGCAAGCCCAGCGGGAAATTGTATAAATGATACGCGGCGCAAGCCCAGCGAGCGATTGTATAAATGACACACGGCGCAAGCCCAGCGGGCAATTGTATAAATGACACGCGGCGCAAGCCCAGCGGGAAATTGTATAAATGACACACGGTGCAAGCCCAGGGGGAAAGCTGAACCACCCCTTGCCACGCTGCTTCAGCAACGGAGGGCTGAGAGCGCGTGAGAGCCACCTCGAGCGACCACGGGCGCCCCTTCCTATGCCACGTCGCAAGGTAGTCGGGAACCAAGGCCGAACCCCGAAGCTGAAGCAAGCCAACAAATGGGTGCGAAGCTCACTCTAACTCTGGGCGATAACGGACAACAAGCTCACCCGTTTCCCATCCGCCATTTCCCTGTGGCCTGAGGCGCGGGTGCCCCACCTTGAGGAAGGGGTGCTTGATCTGGTCAGTGGTCACCTCAGAGTACGGCTTCATAAGCTGAGTGCACGCCCATCCACCCGCTTCAGTCAGTGCCTCCCTTTGAGACAGCTCCACCAGTTCTACTCTCCCAAGCCCGCTGCAGATCCCTGCTCTCAGCTACCCAGGGTTCAGGCAGTGCGGTCACTTGAGTGCGCTGGCCTTTGAGCACGCGAAGGTTCAGAATCCCTGCCTTCCACCACATGTCTCCTCTGAAACTCTGCCTTCCACCACATGCCTCCTCTGAAACTCTGCCTTCCACTACATGTCTCCTCTAAAACTCTGCCTTTCACCACACATGTCTCCTCTGAAACTCTGCCTTCCACTACATGTCTCCTCTGAAACTCTGCCTTCCACCACGTGTCTCCTCTGAAACTCTGCCTTCCACTACATGTCTCCTCTGAAACTCTGCCTTCCACCACATGGCATCCCTGCACACATGGACCACCAAGGCGAGCGGATCTCGGTTTCCGCCTTCCTCTTTGCCTTACCTTCGAAGGCGTGGATCTGCTGCTCCGCATTTGCACGTCTCGCCCAACGCTGATTCCCGGGCGATGACATCACTTTCAAGAGAGACATTCGAGGGCATATCTGACGGCCAGTGTATCACTTGGGAGTAATATCTGACGGCCAGTGTATCACTTGGGAGTAATATCTGACGGCCAGTGTATCACTTGGGAGTATCTGACGGCCAGTGTATCACTTGGGAGTAATATCTGACGGCCAGTGTATCACTTGGGAGTAATATCTGACGGCCAGTGTATCACAGGAGTAATATCTGACGGCCAGTGTATCACTTGGGAGTAATATCTGACAGCCAGTGTATCACTGATCTGACGGCCAGTGTATCACTTGGGAGTAATATCTGACGGCCAGTGTATCACTTGGGAAGTAACATCTGGGCCAGTATCACTTGGGAGTAATATCTGACGGCCAGTGTATCACTTGGGAGTAATATCTGACGGCCAGTGTATCACTTGGATAATAAGTGTATCACTTGGATAATATCTAACGGCCAATGTATCACGTGGGAGTAATAGCCTCCTGATGCACTTCCTAACAGGAGAAAAACCTCCTGGCGACTTAGTTAGACTTAGCTAGAGGCCCCCCTGTATTCATGCCTATGCAACCTATGACCCGAGAGCTGCTTCCCGGTCCGAGGGACAACTGCGCGCGCTGGACGATGACCATCGGCACTGCGCGCGCTGGACGATGACCATCGGCACTGCGCGCGCTGGACGATGACCCTCGGCGCGTGCCTCACCTGCAGCGTTACGTCCAGAGGGTTGCTGAAAATCTTGGGAAAGAAGCGACTGAGCGTGATCAAAGCCGCCGGATCAGAACGCACAGCAATCGACGGCAGAGAGGTAGATGCCTTGGCCAGAGGCTTCATGAACTCTTTGAGGTCCTGAGATTCTCAAACCCCCTCAAACCCCCCCCCATCGGTCCCCTTCAGCACTGAAACCTTGCCTCGACCCAAACTTTAAGCTCCCTGGAGCGATGGTAAATCTGGTCTAAGGAATGTCCTGATGCCCAGTCTAGAACTTCCCAGGTCAACGCAAGATGACATAAAGCGCTTTCATTGGACTCGACGGCAGCAGCGACATCGAAGACGTGTGACTGATATACTTCGATAACCCAGCACGCTGATGGCTACCGTCCCCGGTGATGAGCTGGTCCACTGATCAGCGAGTAATTCCATCGATCTGTCATGACAGAATAGAGCGCGGACCTAGCGGACGGCACTTGAGCTCTCGGGGAGTGCCGCAACCGGCTCGCCGCAACTGGCCGGCAAGGTGAGAGTACCATGCCCCCTTTCCCCCATTTCCATTCCCCCGTTTCTCCTTCCGCCACATTTTTCTCCATCCCCCCCTTTCCCCCCTTCCCAATCACGCTGTCAACTCGCGCTGAGATAGATCCTCGACGCAAGTCCAAATCTCACTTCACCCCTCGTTGCAATTCAATCCCGAGGCTGTTCGTTTTGATTGGGCGCACTGCCCGCGGTCTTCTGTTGCATCTCACAACGGTCAGGCATACGATCCACACGGCCGGTCTCCGCACTTGGCCGCCGGCGGGGCTGGGGGGCAGTGCCTTCCACTCTTGGGCTGCCTCAGCGCCGTAGTACTTCGCCAGCACCTCGTTGAACTGGTCGTTGCCAACCTCCGTGAGAAAGCTGCCGGACTCCGGCAAATGGCACATCCACGTGTTATAGTACACGCACGGCAGGTCCTCGTCCAGCGCATGCAGCACCTGCGCGAGTAGACAGCCCGCCCACAGCCCAGATGAGCACAGTTTGTACGACCAGAGGGCCTGAAGCGACGCCGGAGTGGAGATCACGGAGGTGCGCGCGTAGCAAGCCAGTGCCCAACGGGTGCAGGCTGTGCCATCGGGAAGTCTCCATCTCTCTGCCCTGTGGCAGAGGACGCGAGGAGTGGACCGGGACAGGGGGCAGAGAGGGGAGGGGAGCATACCACGGCTGGCTAAGCTAAGTGTGGAGCTGCACTGGAACGAGCCGGGGAGTGGAGGGGAGTACAGGACGGCTGGCTAAGCTAAGTGTGGAGCTGCACTGGAACGAGCCGGGGAGTGGAGGGGGAGTGCATTGTACCTGCCCGATGGGGTTGTTTGAAGGGCGGTCGCTCATGCCGGAGTAGAGCGACGGCCCAGACTCGAAAGTGTAGCCGTCGCGTTTCCATGCGTGGCACGCCCCCCCAGGAATGCTGTGTGACTCGCACACGGTCACCTTCATGCCGTAGCGCGCAAGCAGGGCGCCCGCACACAGCCCACCGAGCCCAGACCCTGCAGCCACACCGGACGAACGTTTGAGCACTTGCATCCAGTTCCCCAGGGAAAACGCCAGGCGAGGCGGAAGGCTAACTCGGCTGCTGGATGCCCCGTGACCGAGGCCGAACCTCCGTTAGTGACGTCTTTTCGTACGCATGGACTCCCGTGCCACTTGCCAAGGCCCACAGCGCCACGAGTGACACTGTTTTGACTGAGGGACAAGCAAGGTGCGCTATTTGTTGCAATTCCAGTTGTCTCGCCACGCGTTAAGCATGGCTACACAGGGTGCACTCAGAAGCGTGGATCACCTCATGAGGGAGGATAACTAATCCGTGAAACGCTAGGGGACCTGCGAGGGCGTGAGGTAAGGCTGCGCCAAGAGGTACACTGAGCAACGCAGAAGGCGGTGGTGGCCACGTGGCGCTGCTGAGCAGAAGGCGGTGGTGGACACGTGGCGCTGCTGAGCAGAAGGCGGTGGTGGCCACGTGGCGCTGCTGAGCAGAAGGCAGGGCGACACAGGAGGCGAGGCGACGCAGCAGACGGGCGCCGCCAACCGACGCGAAAGGTGGCGTTACGCAGGCGAAGGGGCGGCGCAGAAGCCGGGGTGATGAGACAGGTGCGACCATGTGGGAGGCAAGATATGCAACAGGTGGGACGACGCAGAACACGCAAGACGCGAGAGATGGGATCTCCGCTTGGAGACGAGGACAACGCAGTTTGAAGTGCTCCAACATCAGCGAGTTATTGATGGGATATGAGGCAACCGGGTTTGTGAGTGAACAAACCGATTACGACTATATCAGTTTCGATGTCCTCCTTGACATCTTGCCCCGGTGCGAGAGTGTCTTCTGAAACCGCCGCCTGTGGGAGAGTTCTCAATGAACGATAGTTTGGGCGGCTGAGGCAACGAGCCGTCTTACGTTCTGGAGGAAACGCGGCAAGCTGCGGAAGACCTGCAAGAGAGGGGCCGCCTCTTCGTCTCACACACAACAAAGCAGACGCGGAAAAAGATTTGAGTGAAACAATACGTTCCCAATACGGCTTGCAGACCGCTTTTTCATGTATTTTTCAATGTATTACGTCGCGTTAAATAGAGGCTTTAGAGGAGATAATTCGAGAAAATAAAATAGAAGTGCACAAATGTTTTCTCGCGCCTCATCAGGCATGCTGCGTGCTTGCTCGAAACGCATGGTCGAGATGCGCAAGAACCATCCATCCTTTGAGGAGCGAGGCGACCAGTTTCACGAGTCGCGCTGATGCGTCTTGACAGAACAGTCAGGCTTCCCAAACAGGTTTTCTTCATCACAATTTTAATAGTGCACAGCCAAGGTGGACCGAACCGGCCTGAAAGGTCTTGTCGTCATCGCCAGTGGGGTGGCAAAAATCAAACTGTGCCTAAGCTACCCACGGTATCGACAATCGTGATCGACACCACGAAACAGAAACTGCTCTTTTCGACAAGGGAAATAAAATGGGGCGCGTTTGCCAACTCGCGTCGCGTACCTCGTCGCGGTTTGCATTGCGTCGCGTTTGAGCGAGAGAGACTCAAGTTCGTGGCGATGATTCCACTTGCCAGGCCAATGGAGACCATGGTTACCTGAATTAGCGTGTTATCGAATTTTAGGAAATGAGCTGAAAGTTGTCAGTTCCGTGCTGTGCAGTATGGGTTATACTTAAAAGGGCGTTTACTTTAGTCGCATAGCTTCAGTTTGCATGCTGCTGCTGTTCCAGTCGAGTATGTCGAAGGTGCTTGCAATCTGTATTTCTCCCGTCCGATCTCTCCACTCTCGCTGTCGTCTGGTGCTGGAGGAAATTTGAGTGCTCATGCCCTTCCTTTTTCTATCGTGTCACCTTCATGTCCTGCCATGCCAGCCGGGCGTATCGTACGGTCGAGCACTCGAGTAGTCGAGCACGTCATCGTCGCGTGCGACATTCATACCTCGTCATTTGCCAATTATCAACAAAAATACTAAAATAGGGGGAAATGGTCATAGCTCCTTGTGAAGTGATCGGAATGGGGCAAACATACTCTGGCTGAGACCACGAGCCTCCGGACGCGATTTTTTCACTTTTTAAGGATTTTTTTATTTTTCTGTATTACACCGGAGGTTACGAGCTGCTCTCCATTGTTGTCTGTCGAGAATCGCGCGATCGGCCGCGCAGCGGCCGAAGCTCGTAACCTCTGGCAAGCCAGAGTAGGGCAAACAAGGTATCGAATCGCATGCGGAAGACCTAGCCAATGTGGTGGTAAGGTGGGATTTGACCCATTCGGGGAAAATCTCATGACCGCAGTGGCTGAGGAGGAGGGGGTAAAAGGCAGCTGGAAATCTGAGTTTGGTAATTATCAACAAGAGGAAAAAAGTGGATAACTCTTCGACAAGTGAACGGAATCGTGCAAACTCACGGGGAAGCTGAAATCCCCCCCCACCGTATCGGGGGTCTAGCTTCTCCTAGTATCACCCCTTGTTGTGTGTGTCATCACTGGTCGCGGTGTGTCACCGTCTGACACCGATCTGCTAGAAAGCTCACTCCCGTAACCTTTCTTTCAGTTTTGTTATCATCCGGTCTCACCAACACCGTTTTTCAGTGTTCCTGCTGCAGTGAATATCTATATATCCACACGAATATATATCTATTTTCACATGTTTCATCAGGTTATCGGTCCCACTTCACGTGAGTGGTGATTCCGGTAGATTCGGCTCGCTTCGGTTTTTCCGATTCTATTACCGTCAACTTTCCGTCATTATCGCAGCTTGATCTGCACCGTAAAAAGCGGCAAATCCCTTTCCGTCTCCGTTCTTTTTGCCGCTTCCGTCATTCGTGGCTTGCCGTACCGACTGTGACTTGTATTCCGCGCTCCGTCTCCGTCATATTTCGTACATTCTGGATTATTTTCTACCAGACATGTCACGGTTCTATACGAACAATATATGTGACGTTGCTGTTATTGAACGGTAACAACGAAATGCAATAGTTTGGGTGGGATATGAGTGCAGCAGTCTGTAGACCAGAAGTGCCTGCTTGAGCCCAATGCTCCTCATATACTCTAGTGCTCTCACGCATCGCATGCGTTACCACCATCGGGTTGTGAACCCGAGAGCACTAGATGAACTTCCCGCATCGGCTAGACGAATATAGCCATTGATGCTCGCATGCTGTTCAGTCCATGCTTGAAGCGAAGACGCGTCTTATCAAGACACTTCGGTTCTTCAAGACTTGTCTTGCTTCGCCATCTCGAAGCCATATACTTGGCCTCTCGATGACAGATGCCACTCACCTTAGGTGGATGACAAACATTCTGACTGTACATGCATGTACATGTCATAGTCGACCGTACTGACAATACTTGACGACGGTATGTCATTATGACACATGACATGACATTACATGTCATGGTATGACATGTATGTCATCGGCCATATCCCTGACAGGCAGGCCTATCCATCATCGAAGACAGAATCCGTGCAGTCATGGCTATTCAACGCCTCCAGTATCCTATGGCCCAACCGTTGGTAAACAACCTCTACGCCGCATGGCTAAAGATGACAAGTCTAGCCTTCGGTGATTCTTGTACATACATGTTCAGTCATAATGTCTGTCATCCAGGCATCTGTTGGAAAATGCACAGCAGCCACGGGGAGAACGCTCCCGGCGAGATAGAACGAACTCCATAATTGATAACATATGGGAATAAGTAGTCAGGCTGACACAAGCAGAGTCACCGAAGATGACATACCGGAAATGACACGTGACAGTACGAACATGTCACAGTGCCAATTCCAGCAACATCCACCTAAGGTGAGTGACATCTGTCATCGAGCGGCCAAGTATATGGCATCGAGATGGCGAAGCAAGACAAGTTCTTAAAGAACCGAAGTGTCTTGATAAGACGCGTCTTCGCTTCAAGCATGCATTGAACAGCATGCGAGCATCAATATATACTACTAGTGTATATTGACCAGCCGATGCGGGAAGTTCACCTAGTGCTCTCGGGTTCACAACCCGATGGTGGTAAGCTGGTAACGCATGAGATGCGTGAGAGAATTAGAGATGTGAGGAGCATTGGGCTCGAGCAGACACTTATGGTCAACAGACTGCTGCACTCATAACCCACCAGAATATTGCATTTGGCTGTTACCGTCCAATAACAACAGCGTCACACATATTGTTCGCATAGAACCGTGACAGTGGTATCCTCCGCTCAGGCGAAGAACGAGAACGAGTGTGCAGCAGACTAGACATACATATACATATATTAATTTGTATGCAGCGCGACTGAGTTCGCATATACCGTCGAATATCTGCACATACGCGACAGCTTTCGCTTCAATTGACATCGTCAACGATCAGCGGAGTTGTGCATAAAATTATCGGCGCGACATAATCGCATTCAGCATATACTGCGACGAGGCGCGACATAATCGCATTCAACATATACTGCGACGAGGTGTGCGCACGATGTATGTATGTTGTCAATAATCGCAGGTTATGGTACGATGCGCGAGAATTAAGCGCGTACATAAAAAATGAGCGTCAGTGCACATAATCTCATCAACAGCGTCAGAGATGCACATAATCTCATCATCAGCGACAGCGATCTTCGCAATTCGTACCGCGCGACACGTACAGTATACATAATGATGTGCGATGATCATAATTCGTACCGTGCGACGCATGCATCAGTATGCAGATTGACATGCGACATTCACAATTCGTATCACGCGACATATACCGTATGTAAAATCGCGATGTTCGTACCATATCGCACCAAATGGGCGCATACAGCGACGGATCGACGCATGAGGCCCAACTATACACACACACGATGTGCAGAAATTGTGTGTGCGACATCATCATCGTTATACACACACATGCTGTGCAGAGATCGAGTGTGCGATATCGTCATCGTTATACACATAAATGTTGTGATGAATATATGCGAGTGACAACCTGTAAATAACAACATGCTGTGATTGTCAGTGAGTGACAAAATTATCACAGATCACACTTATCACACTTATCACAGATCACTATCACATAGCATACTGTGATTGTGTGCATGAGTTATACTGTGATAAAAATCAGCTTGATCACATGTATAAATCCAGTATACATACATGCACACATGTATAAATACATGCATACATGCATGCATAAATACTTTGCTACTAGTGTGCTTGGTATACATACATCCATGCATTATTACTTGACATGCACGCATACAGCTTGATCACGATAGCGGCTGTGCATACGGTTATACATGCCTATGATTACTGTGACATATTGCAAATCACATGTGTAACATGCTAATCCTGCAAGTCCAGTGCTATAGTGAAAACCCAAGCCCTACGTTTCTGGACGCGTGCAATACATCGTATTGAACACATATTGCAGGCATATTGCACGCGTATTGACAATAAATGTTCAATACAATAAAAAATGTTACAATATGTGTGCAATATGCCTGCAAGCGCTCCAACATGTGTGCAACATAGTATTGCAGTGAGCCCTCATGTATTGGAGACATATTGAAGTTCTGATGCAGAGAGTTATTTCAATATGCCTTCAACACATGTGTAGTATAGGGTTGGAGACATGCACCATGCATGTCGCAAACACTATGAAGGCATGTTGCAGACATATTGCCCACATATTGTATACATATTGTATACATATTGTAAGTCAACATTCAATATGTTGGATACACACTGCGGACCTACTGCATACGTATTGAACATGTAAACTCAATATGTTGTATATATATTGTGGACCTATTGAATATGTATTGAAACGGAACATTCAGTATGTTGGATACATACTGCGGACATATTGCATACGTATTGAACATGTAAATTCAATATGTTGTATATATATTGTGGACCTATTGAATATGTATTGAAACGGTACATTTAGTATATTGGATACATACTGCGGACCTATTGCACACATATTGAACATGAAAATTCAATATGCTGTATATATATTGCGGACATATTGCATATGTATTGAAACGGTACATTTAGTATGTTGGATACATACTGCGGACCTATTGCATACGTATTGAACATGAAAATTCAATATGCTGTATATATATTGCGGACATATTGCATATGTATTGAAACGGTACATTTAGTATGTTGGATACATACTGCGGACCTATTGCATACGTATTGAACATGAAAATTCAATATGCTGTATATATATTGCGGACATATTGCATATGTATTGAAACGGAACATTCAGTATGTTGGATACATACTGCGGACCTATTGCATACGTATTGAACATGCAAATTCAATATGCTGTATATATACTGTGGACATATTGCATATGTATTGAAATAAAAGTTGCCTATATTGGATATATACTGAAGACCTATTGCATGCATATTGCACAGACATATTCAACATGCTGCAAGTATGCTGTGGACCTATTGCATATGTCAACGAGAGGCATATTGAACACAATTAATATTGAATACAATTACAAATTGTCAAATTTGTTTCACAAATGCTCCCCCTGCCGTACGTAGGCTACGTCCACTACAAGGTTTTTTATTTTTGTTCTTCCCTCGCGCATGAAGGCCTTCTGCAAGAGGAGGGACGCCTCCGAGCCGGGATTCCCCACTCGGTGGCTAGCGTCCATCCCTTCCGGGAGGCGCTTGTCCACCTCCTTCATGATGTAGGAGATGGCGCTGCGGACATATGCATATGGCTTCTCTTTGCAAAGCATCTTCATGTCGAGGATATCAGTTACCTGCAGCCCCACCAAACGAAATACATGTGTCAAATATTGGAAATATAGTACAGTACTATTACAGTACTATTACAGTACTATTACAGTACTATAACAGACATATTGTACACATATTGTGCACATATTGAAAGGGTTGGTGCGCACCTTGATACCGATGAGCCCCTCGGTGAGGGGGAAATCGGGGCCGTCCATGATGTGGTTGGGGAGAATATCCCCAACCGCATTCGCCACCACCAACCCGGCGAACAGCCCGACGTTGGCCTTCAATCGGCCGGTGTTCGTCACGAGTCCGCCTTTGTCGGGACGGAGCGAACTCTTCATCGCTTCGTACTCCGTTTGAGCCCCCGCGTACACCACCACCTCTTTCCCCACCTTGAAGATGTCTTCAACATTGGGGGCTTCGGGCTTGGCAAGCTTGGCGGGCTTGGCCGGTGACGGGGCCGGTGACGCGGCCGCCTTGGCCTTGCCCTTTGCGGATGCGGAGGCGGGGCCCTCCGAGGCCTTGGCCTTGCCCTTTGCGGATGCGGATGCGGAGGCGGGTGCTTTTTTGGCCTTGGCCTCCACCTCCTTTTTCTTGGCATCCGCCTCCAGGCGGTCAGCCTCCTCCTCGTCGTCCTTGTCGGGGGCGTTGTGGTCGTAGAGATAGGCGACTGCAAACAAAAAATGCTATCAACCGTAAGTTTTATGTCGTATGTGTACAGTATGTTACAGGTATGTTACAGGTATGTTGCAGGTATACTACATACATATTGCAGGCATATTGTTGCCCTACCTTTCAGAAAGGTGCACAAGTATGCTGAGTATGCTGAAGGTGTGCTGTGGCATGCTTCACATATACTGCGAGCGCGTGTCACGTGTACTGTATTAGAGGGTGGGAACGTACCCAGCCGCTGTCTTGCCTCCCCTTGCAAGCACTCCACCTTGCTGTTAGGCCCCTCCTCCAATTCGAATTCGGGGAGGGCTTTGAGCACCTCCATCTTCTTGGCGATTTGCCGCACCGGGCATGTGGTAGGGACCCCCTCCTCCATACACGTGGTGTACGGATGTAGCTTTTGGGGGTCCACCCACGTACACATTCCGGTTTTCGTGTCGGTCGCCCACCGGCCGCACTTCCAAAGATATCGATTGTTGTTCACGATCGAACGGGCTTTCGCCCGCACGAAGGAGTTAGTGGGCGCGGTCGCCCACTTGCAGCGGTTTTGTACCGCGGTGACGTACTTCGACACCGCGGACTCTTGCTTCGGCACGTGAAGTAGGGGCTCAAGACGCCCGTCCTTCACGCGCAATTCTGCAAGTAATTCTCCCCAAACCCTTCCCAAATCAATATTTTTTCATGCACCGAAGGAACCAAGTTAAGTAAACGAAGCCGCATGCTTAGTACGTACCAAACTCCTCGTGACATGCTTTAATTAGTTGAGCTTCGAACGCGCTTCGAGCCCCCTTGCGCCTTTTTTTGCTCCCTTCCCCCCCTCCCTCCTCATCGTCCTCGTCGTCTTCCTTCGCCCTTTTCTTGCCTTTGTCGAGGAAAGCCAATGGGGTTTCCTCGATCCCTTTGGGCTCGCTAGGTGTCCCCTTTGCCCTCACCTTCGCAACGTAGTCAACGAAGCCCTCGTGCGTATGCTCAACGCCAAACAGCTCGCAGCTTTCTACATACTCAGCGTGCAACTCTTTGACTGACATTTTTCTTACACCTCTGCTGGCTTTTCTTACACCTCTGCTGGCTTTGTTTACACCTCTGCTGGCTGGTGCTGGAACGTGCTGGAAGGGCGGCTGTTGGAACGTCAACGTGCTTCCAGGAGGCCTTCCGTACGTTGCCGTGATGCGATGGGTGTTACCATGCATCGTGCACGCATGTTGGCCGCATGTGTCGGGCGCATTGCACCTGCGACGACCGACCGTTTGGAAATGCATTTTGAAATTTCGTCCATCGTGCATCTCGATTGTCATCGCGCTCTTTTTCTTTTTTTTGGGGGGGGGGAACGTCTAACCCGATTTTTCATTTGTGTTCATACGTTACTGTACTGTAGTCCAATACGCAACATCTTTTCAATCTCGTTGTCACAATGGTCTAGTGGTTGGCCGTCGGTCTTCAAAGCCTGCGGTAGTATAAGATGCCAGCCTCGATTGTTAAGACAAGAATTGGTACAGCTGTTCCATGACGAAGGATTTGGGATTGGACAAATGTTCTCCTGTTAATCAGAGGTTGGATATTCATCGGAGCTACTTGTGAAAATTCACCATTTAACTCATCATTCATCATGATGAGATGTACAGGATTACAGTATACTAAATACATTGATATACATCATGCTCGTTACATGCCGTCTAGTGGTATACAGACACACCTGCATGATTAACTTATATCAATTACTTCAGTGTACTCAATCAGTAAGTACATACACAATATACAGTGTACATAAAGTTTACACAATATATAGTATACACAGTAACTATATATAATAGTACTTATCACAGTACTTACACTAATATTTATGTTAGTACATGTTCTAGATATATTGACATTACACTAAATCAGCAAGTGTACATGATCAATGTAAGTGACAATATATCTCATGTATAATGCATAGATACCATTCCACAAGCACATGTGCGTGTGGAATGTCGGAGATGGCGATGGATATGGGAGCGGGATAAGACAACATGCTGTAGGGTTGGATGGAGATATCTCCAGACCCGAAGGCAGGATATTGTGCTCATGATAACAGTTGGCAACTATTGAGCACAGTCCATCCACTCTCACATATCGCTGGAGCAACTTCATCTCCTACTTATGCATTTGGCAATTGATTCAGAAACTTGATCACTTCAATGCACATCTCAGTAAATCTCACAGATTCGGAACTCATCTTGACACTGATGTAGCTGATAGAGATTACAGTACTAAACAGGCATTGCTCTGATTATACAAGCATTGTTCTGATTTACTTAGTAACTGGAAGTATCATTTTGATAACCTTCCAGTGCACTGCCCGATGCCTAAGTAAATAATAAATTATCTGATATATCACTTAGTGTCTTTAAGTCACTATTGATGATACTATATATTAGGTCATGGGTTTCAATCAGTAAAACCCCAGATATTGACCATGTACATATCTTCACAGAAACACCATGAAAAAGATCAATTTCGATTTCATGTGTGATAGTGAGATATCTTACAGAGTTGTGAAAGGTGTATACATCACACTATATACTGAGACTTATTATATATATATATATGAGCCCAAACTGGCAAAAATGGGTGAAAATGCTGTGCGGAAGATTTCAAAAATAAATTTTGGGTCCAATTTTTTCGCGGAATCCCATTTTATACCTATTAAGGTACCCAGGAAAAATAATGCCACATTTCACATCTCATGTAACGCCCTAAAAATCTTGTGTGTAACACCTAGGGGTGTAACACACACCTCACATATTTTTTTCACATAACAAACAACGACGTACTGAGTACAATATTGCTTCTTTCCTTCAAAGAAAAATGCATACTACTCATTATATATATATATATATATATTAGTGTTACTGATACCTTGTAACACCCTAAATTCACTGCAGGCGATTAGGGTCACTGTAACCCACACAGCCTGAAATGCCACAAAATATTAGTGAAATACACTGTATTTGGCATTGTAGTCATGCTGAAATCAGCACAATCATGACTGATATTTTCGGGCTACAACCCAAGAACTGTAGGGCAACATCCCAAGAACTGTAGGGCTGCTTCCTATAAGGATTGCATGCTACCTAATGGGGTATATAGGCACTTGACAACTGCCTAATGATTGTCACACTTCCTTGAGGGGGGAAGGTGGTGGAATCATATATACATACTTCACCTCATTATATAATGTACAAACATGATACATGTACAATTATATATATATATATCACACAACACACATCCAATTTTGAAGGTTTTTGTTGGTATGGTGTTTGTTTTATAGATGGTTGTTCCAGCAATAGATGCAGATCCAGCTAATTGGTTCTTTGACATCATGGGTACATATGAAGCTTACAGCAGATTTAAAGTCCCACGATGGTTGACTGGTTATGCTGATACACAGACCCGATATGATAATATAGGGTGCTTTGATAACATCAGTAGAATGAAACCAGATATGAGCCGATATAGGGATCCAAAAACAGAACCTCAGGATCCAGAAGATGAGCACACAGAAGATTTTGCACCGCCTATCTTCACAGACCCAGATGATGGTCAGGTACACTCAGCATCAGTTCCGGTAGTACCCATACCTAAGGTGAAAATGAATCCGCCGAAGGAATATAGGGTCGGACAGGATGCAGAGGTATGGATAGAGACAGTGGATAGATATTTCCAGTTCACATATCCAGGAGCAGCAGACAAGGATCTCATCACAGTTACTCTTACCTTCCTACAGAATAACGACAGACATTTCTTTCATGTCGTGGCAAAGACACCTGATGCCACGTATGAAGAAATCAGGACCACATTCCTCAGGCAGTTCGGGAACTCCCATAAGCAGTCAGTTGCCAAAAAACATTTGATGGCACTGCAACAGGGTAACCAAACATTCTCAGATTACCTACGTACGTTTACATCACTGGCTTCGTTAGCAGCAGTGGATTTGGAGGATGTCCTGATAAAGGATCGGTTTGTCAGCAATATGGAATCAGATCTCAGAAAACAGTTCCATCTCAGATTCCTCGCAGAAAATGAAAGGAATAACCTGTCGTGGGTACAAACCACACAGGTATTGCTCGACTTGAACTATGTAGTTCATTCGAAGCAAGCAGAGACCCTACACTATAGGGGTCAAAAGGAACCGTCAGGTGGTCCAGCCAAAAAGGATAAGAATAAAGGTCGTGGCAACATGCCATATGACCGTGGCAATCAGAATCAAGCCAACAAGAATTCCCAGAAAAATAAAGGGAAAGGCAAAGGAAACGGCAAGGGAAAAGGAAAAGGAAAAGGATCAGCATCATCTTCTTCTTCTTCCCAGTCTTGTGAACGTTGTGGTCGTTCAGGTCACATAAAAAAGGATTGCTTTTCCACAAAGACAGCAGATGGGAAACCCATAAAAGGCAATCCTCCAGCTCAGAATCCTTATTGGAATCAGAAAGGAGGACAGCAGCAACAGAATAATCAGGGTGGGAAAAGTGAGTCTAACAAGCTCCTAAAAACAGTCAACACCCTGGTTAAGGAGCTTCAGAATCAGCAGAGCATCAATGCAGCAGTTGCAGCTCCAGCTCCAGCATCAACTCCAGCTCCTCAGGGAAACTCTCCGGGTACTGCACAGGTACCAGTGATGAGAGCACCCCGGGGATCGATCAGCCTGAACATGCCACTGAAGCAAGTGGCCGGGTTGAGAGTATCACAGAAGAAGTCCTTTCCAGTTTGACATTACAGTTCCAGCAGATGGACACTCCCTCCGTTCACATCGCACAGATGCAATCACAGACAGCACAGCTGAAATCGTAGAAGAAGTTGTTGTTGTACAAGGGGAAAGTATTTGGACAGAGTACTCATATTTTGATAGATCCTGGAGCCACATCGTCATTCATCGACAGACAATTTGCTACTCAGCTGGGTATATCACCATCAGAAGCATCATCATTCTCAGTGGGGTTGGCTGGAGGAAGCCAATTACCCTGTACATCCTATCTTCCCAATGCTACATTTACGCTGGGTAAGTATAAGGATTCAGTGGACCTATATGTTATTGATATGACACCCTTCACAGTCATCCTGGGACAGGATTGGTTGGAGAGGAGGAATCCACATATTGACTTTCAGTCCAAGAACATGACGATCACCAGGACACACTCTTCAGGTTCCAGTGTTCGCACAGTTCTTTCCAGAGTTGAAGATACTCAGAAATCAGACGGCCTTCCTGAAATGGAACTGGTCAGTGCCACCACGATGAGAAAGCACCTGTGACGTATACGATCCAGTGGGTCGGCTGAAGAAGCCGTAGCTTATCTCTTTTTTCCCTCGGAGGTTGATGGTGAAGTGCTCATGACAGCTGTCGCAAACGCGTGCATATGATGGTACAATCTCGGAATCGAACGAACTTAACACTCGCGACTGATCATAAGCATCATTAATATCCACTGGTGCCGGTAACTGATCGAGCAATTCTCAACACAGCATAAGATCGTAGAGCTACAAAATTTTTAAAATTCTGATACCCTGTTATCGAACGCTGAACTCTTATATGCAAGCCCAGATTCCAACATGAAAAAGTATGAAAACAGCAGTAAAATATATCCGTCAAAATTGATATTATATCACAAAATACGAATTATTGTGTGTACAAAAGCTGTGAGCAGAACTGTCTTAGCACTCTAGCACTGGCACGCGAACAGCCACCTAGTACTTGCGAAGGCAAAACAATAATGAGTCCACTAGCCTGACCTTCGGTCAGAGCCTACTTATATCTCAATGTCCTGTCACATCTCCCAAAACTGTAACGGGTTCTAGCCCTTAAATCTTCATCTGGCCAATGGAAAGTCATTATCCCATGCCAGCTCTAACAATGTTACCGTTTACCGCATTCTGACTGACACGTCAGCGGCAAAGGAGTCACTGCCATCTTCGTCTTATCATTCTCTGGTCACCTGATGGTGACTATATCTTCTCTGACGAGTCTGCATCTCACAGATGGTCATCTTCGTAAAGCCTGTCATGCTGTCACCACTGTCATGCGTGTCACCAGCTGAACAAACCCGGCGCGGTACCATGAGAAGCCGGCGTTTGTTACAGCTGTCGCAAACGCGTGCATATGATGGTACAATCTCGGAATCGAACGAACTTAACACTCGCGACTGATCATAAGCATCATTAATATCCACTGGTGCCGGTAACTGATCGAGCAATTCTCAACACAGCATAAGATCGTAGAGCTACAAAATTTTTAAAATTCTGATACCCTGTTATCGAACGCTGAACTCTTATATGCAAGCCCAGATTCCAACATCCCCCATCTGTAGCTGCTGCGTGCAGTAGCACAGACTCAAATGTGGGCTTGCTCAGCATACTGGGTCGTATCACCATCTGCCATGAACTTGCCCAAACTGAAAGTGAACATACCAATGCCTTCACCTTCTCCGCCTTGTAACATTCTGGCTCTGATCAATGGGTTCTTGAACACCAAGACCCACATACACCTGCGGCCAATAGGTCCATGTTCCAGATGCCCAATCACATGCAAGCGTCCTGTCTGACTCAATCGTCTGAAGTACGCAGCCCTGCTCTCGGTCATGTCTGTCAAGTAGTAAGATGGAACATGGACACATGCCACCACACGACTAGCCATTACTGCCAACGGGAACGCGATATCCAGCGCTGCGAACCAAGGCGAAGTCACCACTGCGTCACAGACACCATACTCCTCCTTCCATATGCGATAATTACCCGGCTGAAGTGCATCATGCGCCTCAGGCCAACCCAACTGAGAGTTCCAGTCATTGTTCATGAATCTCAACTGCGGCCATTGCTCCGCCATCACCTCACTGATGACCCCAGTGCCTGCCCACGGGTCCCACACGCCATTGACGGACTTCCAGTCCACCTCTGTCGCCAAACGCCTCACCTCAGAGGGCACTGTGATAACCAGTTCGAGCCCCCACTGCAGCGCGCTAGCTTCTTTCACCTGAGCCTTGGTCATGTGCCTCAACTCTCCTCGTCTTTCAACTTCTTCTTCAGCCAGCGCAGGCATAAGAGGTGCATCCCTCAGATGTCTTGCCATGGCCTTCTGTTCCCGATATTTCTTGCTCAGCACCGTGCGATGCCCCTCATTCCAATGCCCTGGCATGAAGATCTGCACAGCCTCAGAGAGCTTGTCCTGTCTTCCCCAGTCAATCTGATCAGGCATGCCCAAGAACATGTCCTCCTCCTTCAACAGCATCTCCCTCGATGAAATGGCATGCCAAGGCTGGAACTTGTCTCCCTTCACCACCCGACGAGGACCCACGTCTGCTGGCAACAGGCGCATCTCCGCCGACAGCTTCTCATTCAATTGCTGCTCCTTCATGCCCAATTTGTCCTCTAGGGCACCAGAGCTCTCGTCTTTCTGGGTCTGCACCTCGGCATTGGCGGCTTGCCTCCCCGTGCCTGAGCACATGGGGCATAGCCACTCGCCTTCTGGTACTCCATCCAGTGCTGGGGTCAAACACCACAAGTGATACCCCCTGTTGCACGTGTCACACAACAGCATCTCTGCCTCCCCATCGGTCTTCCTGCAAACTTCACATGCTAGGTGCTTACTGGGAACGGCTGCACTGCAGTCATACTGATCCTTCACCTGTAGGTGACATGGCGCGATGCTCTGCACGGTGCTCTTCTCTCTTAACTTGGTGGCGTCCTCAAGCACCACCACACCATCTCGCTGTATCTTGACCAGCTTCAGGATGGCGGATTTGGTCGCGACTTCCATGCCGCTGCGGGGCTTCTGCCTGATATAGACGAAATCACCCACCTTGAACTGGTGTGGACTAGGCTCGTAGCCCCCACCCCTTCTCCTTTCGTAATGTAATGTGTCACGATGCTGTGCGACCTCCAGGCTGCAACCAGCGTGTACCATCAATCGCCTCACCACCTGTGCTCTCTGGTGGAGGTCCTTGACTCTGGCATCCTTCTCATCTTCGACCTCAACAGCAAAATCTATGCTGGGTGCCCGTTTCAAATCAGGCGGCACTACTGCCTCTTGGGCGAACAACATGGTGAACGGCGCCACCCCCGTGGACTCCTGGCGTGCTGCATTATAGCTCAGCACCAGTGGCCAAAGCTGCTCATCCCACTCATAATCGAGACCCTTCTCCAAGGCAAGCTTCTTAAAGCAGAACTTCATAGTGCGTACCACTCGCTCGGTCAGCCCATTGCCTTCTGGTGAGTCTGGCGAGGTAACTCGCCGGTCAATCAGGCAATCTCTGCACAACTGCTTGAACTCGCCTTCAAACTCCTTACCTCCATCCACCAAGCATTCTGCTGGCGCACCAAACACAGCCAGGACATGACTGCGAAATGCCGCTGCGATGGTGCTCGCCTCCTTGTCGGGAATGGGCACGCAGACTATGAACCTGGTGTAGTGCTCGGTCATGATGAGCACTCGGTTGTTGCCAGACTTGGTCTCTCTCCTCGAGGGCCATGCCAAATCCAGCGACCAGCGATACATGAACGACACGATCTCAAGGGGGGACAAACATGCCTCCTCTCTCGCATAATGAGTCTTCACACGCTGACAGGTCTCACACTGAGTGACCACAGCCTCCACGTCTTTCTTCAAATCGGCCCACCAATGGCGCTGCCACAAAAGATGCTGCGTCCGCCTTATGCCCCAATGTCCCGTTCTGGAGTGGTATTCCTTGACCAACGCGAGACGGTCAGCAGGCTTAGGTATTCTCACCTCCTTGCCCGACATAGTGACCATGTAGATCTCGTCCGTGGCCTCGTCCCATCGATGTCGTGCTGCTCGCCTCCTTACTCGACGAACTTCCTCTTCGGGCAACCTCACTCTACCATTGGACTTCAACCATCTGAGGCACCATGCATCATCGTGTACATCTCGATGCTTGTCACGATCTACTTGCTGCTCGGCCACGCTGGCCATCAGGTCCTCGAACCTGGTGGTACACGTCAACCTGGGGAGCCTCATCTCTGACTCTCTGGTAGGCGGACTCCAGGCAGGCACATCCACGTGCGCTGCTGGGATCGCGCCCTCCTTCACGAAGTGGTTCTCATGCCTCTGACGATACTGCGCCATGGTGTAGAGCTGCCACTCGTTCTTCTTCTTCTTCTTGGTTCCAGCCTTCTGTCGCTGGGCTCCAATTCCTTCTGCGCCTTTCTGCCCTTGCGAGCACATTATCCGCAGCTTCTCCTCCCAGTCGCGATGGGTCATAGTCTTCGCCACCTGCTGGGTGTATGCGTTCGAATTCTCAACCCATTCCGCCAGCAAAGCTTCCCTCTGCTGAAGGTCCGACCTCTCGTGGTCTGCCCAGTTGTTGTCTACAGCGATGGGCTGTCCTGGGGAATTCTCCGCCTCTGGGGATTCCTTGCTGTGAGGAAGCCCCTTCCTGCTTGCTTCTGCGACTGCCATCAGCAGTTCCATTGCTCTGCGATCCATGGCCAGGCCCAGAATGCTCGCCAATTCTACGTCGCTTAGGCCGTCGGCCATGCGTAGCTCACTTGCGCTGTAGCCCATGGCTCGCGTCTTCTC
Organism: Cymbomonas tetramitiformis; assembly: GCA_001247695.2. Taxonomy (NCBI): domain Eukaryota; kingdom Viridiplantae; phylum Chlorophyta; class Pyramimonadophyceae; order Pyramimonadales; family Pyramimonadaceae; genus Cymbomonas; species Cymbomonas tetramitiformis. The sequence continues at coordinate 19,287 of LGRX02010099.1, read as the reverse complement.
TTCGAGGTTAACTTCTCGAGATTCTTCCTCGGCGTCTTCGCCGTCCTGGTTGCGCACCACGGTGCCCATCCTCGCTCTTCTGAACGCTCTTGACCCTTGCGTCGCCATGATGGTGGGTAATGCCCTCAATGGTTCTCCCACCACGTTCACCACGTAGTGAGGCGCGCGGTCTGTCCTTATCACTGGCCTGGGATGCCAGCCCTTGCATATGATTGACGATACAATTCGTCCTTCTGGTCTCACCACCTTGCTCATGACGGAGCGAAACTGGTGGCTCTGGAACAAGTTGCTCCAATACGCCCGCAACCGATGTGCGTAGGCGCCTGCTTGTGCTGCATCAAAGGACACTGGTCTACCAATGACGCTGGCAATGTACGGGAACACCTCGTCCCTGATCTTGGTTCCAGGTCTGTGCGACAACGGAGAAACATTTTCCAGGATATAACCTGGAGGCCTCTGCCGCTGCAGCTGCTGGAGTGTGGACAGAAGCCTGACCACTTCATAAAATAATTTGCTGTGCCTGCCATCCAGGCCTGTGAGTGTTCCAGCAGGGGAGAGATCCTGACATGGGAACCCACATACCATGACCCACTGGCGTCCTTGAAGAGCTCCTGCTCGTATGAAGTCGGCGCTGGTGGTCTCGCGCAGGTCTTGGGGTAAAGCCCCAAGCTCTATTGCATGGGGCGAGATGAGGTCAGGGTATCGTCTCAGCAATGCCGCACACCTGGCTCTGGCAACCGTCTGACTGCTCGGGGATATGTCCTGATACAGGTAGCGATCCACCTTCATCCCACTGCGGAGCAACATTTCCAGCCCAGCACATAGGCCTCCACATGGTTCGTAGCACACCACGCCTTCCTGCCGAGCTTGCGAGAAGAATCGGCTGCTCAGCACCCTGGTGTCGACCTTCTCGGGCTTCAGGATGCGCTCACCTTCAAAGTACTCATTGCTGTACACAGCAGGGCTTCCCTCGCCATGCGTGCCTCGCGTTGGCCTAACCAGGCTCAGCGCCTTCCAAGCTGCTCTGGCTAGCCTCCCAGAGTCGGTCACCAGCTCGGGCAAGTCAGTGTCGAACATGTCCCCATGATTGCATTCTAATTCCTCGTGGTAGTGCAAATCGAACAGACGATGCACTGGTCCTGTACCCAGCTGCTCCATGGCAGCCATCCTGCAGTAGTTGGCAACCTGCACCTCTGGCGTGGCCTCTTCCCCTGGGGAAGCATCCCCAGCCAACATAAGGCACAAGTGGTCACAGAAGTCCTTCGTGTGAACTTCCCCCACGCCTGCGTGAAACGCAGTCACCTTCTCCCTCTCATGCCTTGCTCCAGTCTCATCTGTCGTGGACGGCAGTGGGTAGCGAGACGGCACGTCAGCGTTGCTGTTCTTGGCTCCTGGACGGTACTGCACCGTGAAGTCGAACTCCTGCAAGCTGATTGCCCAGCGTAGATGTTGCCCTTGGAGATCGGCCTTCTCCATCAGGGTGGTGAGCGGTGAGTGGTCGGTCACCAAGGTGAAGTGGACTCCATGCAAGTACTGCCTCAACGTGCGCACTGCCCATACCACTGCGAGCATCTCACCTTTGAAGCTGGCGTACTGTCTCTCCGTTTTACTCAGAGATCGGCTGATTGCCATACAAATGTATTCCTTCCCGTCATCGTCCTTCTGGCCCAGCACTGCGCCAATGCCATAGGTGCTCCAGTCAGTGTACAATATGAGAGGTCTGTCGTAATCGATGGGCCTCAGGCACCTCCCAGAACAGAGAGCATCCTTAAGTTCTTGGAGTGCTTGATCTTGCTCCTTCCCCCAGGCTGCCTTGATGTCAGTGACCTCCTTCTTGAGCAAGTCGTTGAGAGGGCGGGCCATCTCAGAGTAGTTTGGCCCCCCTGGCTCACCCACCAGGCCCTTGTAGTAGTTCATCATACCCAAGATCGAGCGGAGCCCAGTCTTGTCCTGAGGGCTTGGAAGCTCTTGTATGGCCTTGCATTTGGCTTCTTGCGCGCCAATGGAGTTGTGGCCAATACGATAGCCCAGAAAGTCCACCGTGGCTGCACCAAAAGTGCTCTTGCCTGCATGCAAACGGATGCCAGCATCCCCCAAGGTGCGAAGTACATCCTCAACGTCCTTCAAATGCTGCTCAGGCGTGGAATCCGTATAGACCACTACGTCATCGACGTACGCCACCGTGCAATGCTGCAAGTGCCGTAACTCGTAGTCCATGATTCTTACGAACGCAGAAGTAGCTCCAGCTGCACCAAAAGGCATCGAGGTGTATTGGTACAGCTGATTCTTCCACCAAAACGCCGTCTTGCTCCTGTCCTCTTCTGTAGCCATGGGAATCTGGTGGAAAGCTTTGGTGGCATCCAGAGTGGTCTTGAACTTGGCTTTGGCCACCTTCTGGTAGAGCTCCTCTGGTCGGTGCGGCAGCGTGTTGTCTTTGAGGGAGTGTCGATTGACACCCCTGAGGTCCACGCAGAACCTCGTCTGAGTCCACAGGCCAGTCTCGTGATCCTTCTTGCCAGCTACGACCACGTTGCTCGCATGCCTGCAATGCTTGGCTGCTGGCTCTATGAAGCCATACTCCAAAAGTTCCTTGCAGTGAATATCGATGATTTCCTGCTCGCCCGGACTGTACTTCCTAGGTCTCTGGTAGGCGGCCTTGGATTCGTCTACGAAAGGGATGGAGAACGTGTTGTGCTTCGCTTTGCCCTTGTAGCCTTTCAGATCGTGAGGGCTGTTGGCAAAGGTGGTCTTGCACCTGCGAAGAACATTCCGCATTTCCTCCCAGTGTTCCTCCTTGAAGTCAGGATGTCCTCCAAACGTGGCATTGAGCTCAGTGTCGAGCCACGCTGCCTCGTCCTTGGTCACTGTCGTGTCACCCAAAGGTTGAAGCTCGTCCAGCACGGTGTACGGCAAGACCTCATCCTGCTCCGCGACGTTGGCCACCCAGCCAGGCTCCCATTGCCTTGAGGATTGCTGAGCCTCCCAAGAAGTGCAGGGGGACGAACCCCAGGCGCTGCGTGTGGGTGATGTGACACCATAAGTAGGCGCACACTCTGTCATCTTGCCAGCGACCCACAAGATTCCGCACAAAAGCAGAAAAAACCGCAAAATTCGGTTGAAATGCGTTGCAGCTGCCGGCGAGTGCGAAGCGAAGAAGCACGCCATGACTCTCCACCCCCCGTGCGCTAAGCGAGCACTCCCACCAGCAGCAGTAAAGATCACGACCGCAAGGACAAGCGCCATGTAGGCGGCTTGTGCGACGCGATGAAGGCGAAGATTGCGTCGTAGTCGCGCCCAGCGCGCCGCGAAGCGAGGCTTATCCAACCTGGCGGGCAAAGCGGGTAAGTGCACGCGGCCCAACAAGAAGACCTGTGACCAGCGCAGGGTCGGAACGGCCCATCCACAGCCACGTTGAATGTGACCGGCGTCAAGCGGGCAATGCAAGGGACCGGGGCCGTGGCATGCCAAGTCTCCAGCGTAGATGTCGGCACAAACCCAAAGCCATGCGAGGACCACAAAGAGGAGGAAGATCACACACTGTGACCAGTACGCCAAGGAAATGACCACCATCCGAAGGGGCATCACCACCCAATCTCCTGCACGCACGCGGTGCACGCCAGCATAGACGCCTGTGACGCGCAAGATGAGGAGCCCAATGTACCAAACGCAGGCTAGAGCCCACGAGACCCAGATGTCGTAAGATGCACGAAGGGGGCAACGTCGAGCAGCCGACCACCACACGGGCAGCTGGTGCAAAAGCGAGGGTACGAAACGCCGCCACCAAACTTGAAAGGGGCACCACGACAGGTGCCAGGCTACTGCCTCCCATATCGCCCATATGGCGACCACGGGAACGGGGCCGCGTCCCAACCACCACCAAACCACCGCACTGCCTGCAAACGTGATACACGCTCGCAGGACACCTGGCCGTAAGTGGACCGCCCGTGCAGGCGGCCCACGGCCACAGCGTGGGTCGTTCACCAGGGCCGCCCGCCCGCTGCGCCCGGGGAGCCCTGCTGAAAATTCGTCTGCCTCTGCGCCTCACGCTGCTCGTCCGTGTAGCGTTGGAACGCCTGCGTCTCCGCGCTGCATATTGAAGCCGGAGAAGGAGGACACCGGGACGTGAGACCGGCTGGTATCCTGGAATCCCTCGGTGCATGAACGACATGGGTAGCGGCCCCATGGCGATCGACAGAAGGGGCGAGCGCAACGCCGCCTGCGCCTGGCTGTCTACGAGCAGGGGGGTCTCGAACTTCGAACACATTCCTCCGCGAAGCCGCATCCATGTGCTCGGGCCGCTCGGCCACGTGAGCCTGATGGGCGGGCGGTGGCGGCGGCGGCGGCGGAAGACGCAGCGCCTCCAAGGCCCCTAGGGCTGGCATCAACCATGGCGCGGCCGAATGCCTGGTCCCCCATTGCAAGGAAGTGAACTTCCGGTCGTCTCGCTCGAAGTACTCATTCGTGAATTCAGCTCGCCACGAAAGACACTGCTCGTCTTCCAAGAAGATGTAGTACACGGGCTTGGCACCCGGATGTGCCACGCAGCGCAGCACATGCGCTGATCCAAACTCCACGTACTTGCACAGCGCGAACGCGACGTTCCGCGCATGGCCCCCCGGCAACCTGTGCCCCGAGTCACGGTGCGACAAATCAGCCCAGGCTGAAGTCATGGCCCCCAGGAGGCCGGAAGACGTAGTTTGTCCCCCGAGAGGGAGACGCCAGCCCTTTCCCCACACGCGATGGTCTTGTTGTGCTTCCTTTCGACCTGGCTGGTGATGCCTGGACGCTTCCGCATCCTGAGACCCCGCTCCTGGTTGCAGACGCCGAGCTCGTACATGATGCGCCGTTGTCTGCACTGATCATAGTCCGTTATGCGAAACCGTATTATGAAGACAGTGAGGTTGTGACGATCCCTCAAGGCCTCCACCCCTTCTGCGGACAGGAACTGGCGCAACGAGTGACCAGATTCGGTGGCCAGTCGTGTAGCGTCGTAATCTGACTCCGTTGGGGATGGAGGCGCCCACCCAGGAGCCCGAGGCAGAGGACGATCACTCGGTGGGCTCGGAGGCGTAGGAGGTGGGCCACCCGAAGAAACTGACGGGGAGCCACGCGGAACACGGAAAGAGTTCGCCCACGTGCCAGTGTTGGTCATGGCAGACGATGCGGAGGGCGACCCCCTACGAGGAGGGCTGTTGTCAAGATCTGACGACACCAAATCCTCGGCCTCATGATCGCTGGATGTAGGCGACGCAGTACGAGCGTATGCCATGTGCGCGAAGCGAGATGGCGAATGGCCACTGGGCCTGGACCGAGACGGCCCCGCGACAGCTTGAGATGGTCGTGCACTCTGCGCCGAACGAGGTGGCGAGTGGCTGCTCGACCTGGCGCGAGATGGCCCCGCAATAGCCCGGGATGGTCCTGCTCCCGCGGCAGGAGCGGGTGGCTGCGTAGGGGCTCGCTTGGTGAGTCTGAAGTTGGTCAAGTTGTTGGGCGGTGGTGGCCTCCGTTGCGCATCTGCATTGAGCGCCAGTTGGCCCTCCCGCCTGGTGTTGGATGCCTTGAGCATCTTCCTCATCTCCCCCAAGCGCAAGTACTCTTGAGCAGCGGCATTCTGGGAGAACACCTTACCATCTCCCCCAAGACCATCTCCCACCGGGTAGTACTTGGTGCTCGATCCCAGGACGATGAGCTCCAGAGGTGGCGCCAAGCTGCCATACAGATCGTACTGTCGGAGGATGCCAGTTGAGAGGGACTCTATGTCCACCGGGCAGAGGTACCTGAGCAGCTGGTATGTCCAAGCACCAGTGCTCTCGTACCAATGAGGGAGCTGAAGCTCACCCAGCAACTCCTCACTGTTGTACACTCACGCATGATCCAGCGTGCAGCGCAGCAGCTCGAGGTGCTGCGTGGCTGTGCTTGGTTGTACACAGAGGACACGCTCCTTCCGGTCCCACATGAGGGTGCCAGCGACCTCACCGCTGGGATATGTAAACAGCTCCTGGAGCGTATGCTGCAGTCGCTGGATCGAGTTTCCATGTGCTCGGGTCGTTCGACCTTCTTCCCTGGGCTTGACGACGTCCTGCTTGTTGGCAAGGGATGGCACGTGTGTCATATAGCTCCCCTCGAGCACCCAACAGTCATTATCCTCGTCGTGATCCAACTTCTGGTCCACATACAGCCAGTTAGGGGGCAACAGCTGTTCCACCATCACCCACTTCTGCTCGAGGCAGCGGACGAATTCCACGCAGACATGCTCCTGGGAAGGTCTAGCTGGCAAGTCCTCAGGGAGCTCCTGCAGGATGCGGCAAAGACGCGCCACATGGTGCCGGTCCAGGTACAGCCTCTGGTCCGCCCAGTTATGGTCAAGATCAGCGCCCAGAGGTGGGCGACCCCCCGTCGACTGGCTATCGGTAATCCACTTCGTGCGCCCACCCACCCAGGGGTTTGGTTCTGCGTAAAGCTGCGCAAGCATGCGCTCTGACCCTGCCAGCTCGGCGGACGTCAGCGGCGCCAGGTAGCTCCTTCGGCCTCCCTCAAGCGAACACGTGTGAACGCGAGATGCCGCCTCGACCTCTGCGCGTGTGATGGCTCGGGGTCTAGGGGGCGCAGCAGATGGCCCTGACGAAGGCATTGGTGACCCCACCGGCGACTCCTCGCCGTCAAGGATGTGCTCAGACCGAATCCCAGAGGCAGCAAACCTCTCCTCCCTTGTGCCCAAGGGCGGGCACTCCAGCCATCTGCACTCCGTCTCATGCCCAAAGATCTCAGATTGTAAACATACCACCGGGTCCAACCTCCTGGGCTGGTGAGGACGCTTGGGTGTCGTCATGTCGACCAGCGGGAGAACCACCTCAGCATCCAGGCCCAAGACCTTCGGTGCATGCGACACGGCCACGCAACTTCCCAACTTGATGTCAATCATCAGGGAGTTCTTCAGCGGCCCAGTGCCTATCAACAGGTCCCAGGAGTTCTCAGCCTCGAAGGTCACGAAGGCGTACAAGCGGTGAAGCGTCATGTGCGGCGTGCCCGCTGCCAAAATGACGTCCACGTAGCAATAATGGGTGAACTTTGTGGGACTGTTGTCACACCTGGTGACCTTGGCGCCGGTGGTGGCTTCGTAAATCGTGAGACCCAGCCGCCTCACAACAGAGATCGAGATGATGTTACAGTTGGCGCCGGTGTCCATGAGGATTGCCCGGTACAGCATAAGCTCGCCACCGGATGACACCAGCGCAAGCCCCTCATATAGAGTGGCATTCTGCAACTTGCAGATGGGCTGAACTTGAGCCATCAATAGCACCTGCTCGTCGGTCAGATGCTGTGCCATCTTTGCCCTCAGTGCGTTACACAGCAACTGACTCAGACACTACCATGGAAGACCCAGAGGTCACAGCAGAACGTGATCGTGTCAGAGAAGACTTTTCAGATATTTTCCAGGAGGATCTTCCAGCTGGCCATAGGCCAGAGCGGTTTGAAGGTGGATATCATCGCATCAACATTGAACCTGGGCATAAGCCACCATCACAGCCAGTACGAACTATTCCAGTGCCTATGATGGAGGAGCTCGAACGGCAAATCATCAAATATGTCGAGTTGGGTATCCTTCGTCCATCATCATCACCATATGGGTGCCCAATCATTTTCGCTCCTAAGCCAGGGGGGAAGTGGAGGATGTGCTGTGATTATCGTGCCCTTAATAACATCACCATAAAGGACACATATCCATTGCCACCTCATGATACCCTTCTTGAACAGCTTAAGGGGGCACGCTGGTTTAGCAGATTCGATTTCAACCAGTTTTTCCATCAGATCCCTATTCATCCAGACGACATCCATAAGACAACAATACGAACTAGATATGGTTCATACGAGTGGACAGTGATGCCCTTTGGGTTAACTAACGCTCCTGCGACCGCTCTGCGTGTTGGTAACCGAGCATTCTTTGACTTCATTGATCAGTTCTTAGTCATCTTCATGGATGACACCATAGTGTACAGTGCAGATTTTGACACACACGTGAAGCAAGTTCGCCAGTTCCTACAGCGCTGCAGAGAGCATCAGTTCTACATCAGGCCTTCGAAGGTTGAGTTGTTCGTCAGAAATATCGACTTTATCGGACACCACATCTCAGAGGCAGGCCTATCAACTCAATCATCGAAGACAGAATCCGTGCAGTCATGGCTATTCAGCCTCCAGTAGCCTATGGACCAACCGTTGGTAAACAGCCTCTACGCCGCATGGCTAAAGATGGCAAGTCTTCACTTCGGTCATTCTTGGGCATGGTCGGCCAGTTTAGGAGATTTATACCAAAATTCTCCAAGATTGCCGAGCCACTCAATCGTCTTCTGAAGGATAATGCAGAATTTGTCTGGGAATCTGAGCAGCAGCAGGCATTCGACAATCTCAAAAGTGCCATCTGCAATGCTCCAGTATTACAGCTTCCAGATCAGAAACTGCCATCCATTATGGAGGTCGATGGATCAGGCACACACGTTGGCCAAGTACGTCCTACAGGATCAAGGCAAAGGTATGAGGCCATGTGGCTATCACAGCGTAACACTTTCTGACTGACACACAAAGACGCTGCCCTATTCATGAGATTGAGCTATTTGCCATTGTGGAGGGCTTCCGGTTCTTTCGCCACATCTTGCTGGGAGCTCCAGAGACTATCGTTCGCTCAGATCATCAGCCACTGGTTTATTTCCAGTCCAAATCTACACTAAGCCCCAAACAGGCGAGGTGGTTGGATGAGCTCTCCGAGTACAACTTTCGGATTGAGCACATTGCAGGCGAGAAGAATAAGGTTGCAGATGCCCTTACACGTATTTCTGCCCTTTTCGAACTCACTGATAGTCTGCAACATCACATTGCCTCATTGGCAACTTCATCAGCTGATATGACATCTACAGACCCTACATTTATTGCTCTTATATCTGCATCATCGGGTCATCAGCTTCACGACATTATTATATCACAGTATGATCGTGACCCATTTGCACAATCTATATTATCCAAGCTGGCATCAGCGACATCATCACAGACAGTCAGCAAATTCGAACTCATTCAAGGATTGATCCATCGCAAGACCATTTTTTGCAGACAACTTTATATTCCACCTACTGCCAAAGTTCCTACAGATGACGGTGAGATTATCACACAGCTTCGCCACATTCTACTTCATGAGTGTCACTCAGCAACTATTTCTGGTCATGTAGGTAAAAGTCGCATGCTCCATTTATTGCGTAGCCGATATTACTGGCAAGGAATTGCGAAGGCAGCAATCCAGTACATTCGGGAGTGCCCCGTGTGCCAACGCCAGAAAACGAGGAGACACAAACCTCATGGTCAGGCACATATTCGCTATTGTGTGCCTAAGACAAAATGGCTTGATGTATCACTTGACTGGATTACTGATCTGCCTATCACCACTAACGGGCACGACAGTGTATTTGTGGTAATGTGCCAATTTTCTCATCGCTGTCATCTCATTCCATTCAACATGACCTGGACTGCTCAGCATACTGCTTCTATATATATGCAGCATATCTTCAAGCTCCATGGTCTTCCGAGGAACATCATTTCAGATCGAGATCCCAGATTTACTTCTTCATTCTGGCAAACACTGTGGAAATCTACTGGTACGAGATTGTCTATGACGTCTTCACACCATCCACAGTCGAATGCAAGCAATGAGCGAAGCCATGCCTTCATTGAGGACATCCTCAGGTATTTTACATTTTGTTTGATGCATGATTCACCAACCTCCGGTTTATATTACTGATTAGAAAGTATTTTTTCCTCAGGTGTTGTTGCAATGATACTTCAGCCAATTCGTGGGAGGACAAGTTGCCTCTGGTGGAGTTTGCAATCAACAACACAGTTTCTGCTACGACTGGTTACACACCCTTTTATCTCGACTCCATGGCGCAGCCACTTTCGCCTCATGATCTGGCAATCACTATTCCGCCAGAAGCTCCTGTTCCAATACAGAATGCTATTCGAGATCACTTTGACCAGTACTCGGCTGTTCATGCCAATGCGGTAGACAACATTTCCCGAGCAGCAGAAATCAACCGAGCCAGATTCAATAAGACTCACATGCCCCGACAATTTGCAATAGGGCAGAAAGTTCTTCTACGGACTGAGTTTATCCAATGGACTGGTTTGACAGAGGCAGGCAGACACTTTAAGCAGCCATACATTGGGCCGTTTACCATATCCAAAGTTGTCAGCCATGGACGTGCTTATGAGCTAGATTTCGGGGATCTCGACATTCGTATCCATCCGGTTCAGCCTGTATCCAGAGTAGAGTTATATAATGACTCGATCCAAGCACCTTTGCCTCTGCCACAGATGCTATCACATGGAATAAATATATCTCCGAAATAAAGCGATGGAGATATGCTGCATGCCTACTGTACCCATAACAACTGAAAACTTCCACACACGCACATATAATTATGGTAACATGTATGTATGAATTAATGTGTAATAGGATCATTATTGTGAAGTGTATGCACCTGCTTAAGATCACCATTCTGTATGAGGCCACTTTGCGACCATGTCTTGCATCGTTCCATTGCATGGCCGGACTGAGCAGAGCACCTTTGGGAGGATACATAGTGTGCCGAACAACGATTTTTACGAACTCGGGTGCTATTCTCGGATGGAAATGCAGTTTTTTGATTTCCCTGCTCGCCCTAGCATATCGCCAAATATATACTTCACATCTTTATGATTCCGCTCGAGAGTTGTCGTGACGGCCTCTCCTCCCAGAATGCGTGCTTGCTTGTGTGACGGACGGGCTTGTACATGCTTGCGTGGCGGATGGATCGGTGCATAAGAACTTAACAGTGATCATATATAGCTGCAATCATTGCAACAGGCACACAATGACTCGTCCAACTGCCATATTAAATAGCGTGCGTGCGCACTAGGAACCTACTAGCAATAATCATGCAACGATGATATCTGAATACGTCTCGACTGTAATTAGCGCGGTGTTCATGGCACATGATCGCCACAGTAACACATTCATCAACTATACGGTCCATCGCATATGGAATAACATAATTATCCACGGCGGGGCTCCCTTTGTCTCTTACCAAAAGTGTGCGAGATTGTGGACTGCGACACCGCATATTTCGTGGTGATGAGAGACTGCGATGCGTGACGGTATTCAGTTGAGCTAGTATATATGCGAGCTGTCGACTACCGTTGTCTCAAGCTTAGATCCACCCTGCAATGAGAGTCAAGTCGCACCTGTCGCACCTGGTATGGCATCTCAGACTTCCACTGAGATCTCCGAAACAGAGTTTCGACGCTCTGGTATTGAGCTAATGCCATTAAAACTGTTTTTTATTTGTGCGCGCAGGTATGCGAACCAGCAAGTGGCTTTTGAAACCGATTTATGATGCCGCCGCTTGCTTGATGTCGTTGCGCCGTTACCATTCGTATGTGCGTCAGACAGCGCTGCCGTTTCGTAGTCTTTCCTAGGCCAGCCGCCATTGTTGCCTCCTCTATCCGGGCGGTGTATATACAAGTGTGCATAGCCCATTTCAGCATGCGCGCGGTCATCGTATCCATGTGTGTACTGAGGGGTAGTATCGACTATTCGAACGCGCTTCGTTTGTGCGACGGCCCATGAGCAAACCGCACAGCGGTAACAATAAAACTTTGGACAATATGGTATAGAAACTGTGGAACATTGCCTAAACAAACAGTCGCTTGCGTAAGGTACTCTGCGGCGACGTTCCGCATATCGACATAGCACTCTTCGCTATATATGTACCATCGGTGCACACGCACAAGCCATACAGGTAAGCTCGAACGATCGTCGCTTCAACAATAATCCCTCGAAGTGACCCTAAATAGCATACAACTTTTTCGCAACTATATATCTTGATCGCGACTGCGTTCTTGATGATTGAAACTTGTCCCAACATTTCCAAAAAATAGCGAAACAGTGGGACAGATCGTGTAAGCGATTCCCACCGGTTATGTACGCGATGCGAAGCGGCAATATCGCGATTATCGATATGCGCGATCGCGGCGATCACTGATAATCACGGTCACCCCGTCGGATTATATTTTGAATCTCAGTGGTATATTTCCCGCGCAGCGAAATTCAGACCCGATTTTCGAAAATCCCATTTCATAGCATACGGTACTATGCGGTATGTGTGATATGCTCATGCTGTTTATTGTGCTTCCCCGCTAGGCATGCGTCCCCTCTAACGCGCCACATCCAGACTCCTAAAGTCTGAACGGCGTGCGCCAGCAATCGGAGGCGCGATCGTGATGGTAGTAGTTACGCGAGATACGGCGACTTTCTACGGCGACGGTTGCGTGAACGCTGTGGTCATCACCATAAGCACGAACACGGAAACGAGTGACGCGGAGTCCATGCGCGACGTGGTGCGCATCTGCGAAACGGATATCGTTAGATGCTGCGTCGAACGTTTGGCGCTATCGACGACTTCAGCTTGCGTCAGTGCGACCGATCCGATCTTGGGAACGACTGCGACGCCGACTGCGATGCCGACGTTGATGCTGACCGCGGTGCCGACCATCGACGACTACGTGGCTTGCAGTGCGGACTACGCGTTCGTAGCGAACCGTACGAACCTCTATTACGCAAACAGGCTTCACGCCATTCGCGGCCAGTTACACTATGGACACCGTCACCACACGCCTGTGCTATTTGGTGACTTCCTCGAGGTGTATCGTCACGTGGTAGACGTGTCGCGTTTGTTCCTAGATCTAACCAAGGAAATCTCGGGGGAATCGGTGATGCGGCATGCTGTTTCACGCGTTGAGGGGCAGCAAGGGTTCTGCGACTTTCGGGCGGGGGCGGTGCTATAGGCAGACGAATGCACGTTCTGGGGGAGGCTGACCCAACAGAGGCAGAATGCAAGTCCTGGGGGGAGCACTTCACTCGGAATAACCCCACAGTTCAAAGAGAAAGTTGGGAATGTGAAAAAGACGCGCGCCTGCGGCGCATCATATGTAAAGCGATAGCGTGGAGCAACCACATCTCGCAACCCCCTAGCGTGACTAACTCGCGCTTGTGATGATAGTATCGTGCTGGGGCGCTCCCGCCCCCCGTCCCGCGTGTGATGCGGTGGTGCAATCGTGGGTAAATGATGTAGACGGTCGCTGGGGAAGGGGGCCGCGCGCGCCGGCCAACATTTAGGGGGGGTAACTTAACCCCCAGGGGCAAAAAGCGACTCGGGGGGGGGGGGGACTAACCCCCCAGAGGCAAACTACAAGTCCAGCGGGTGGGGGCGTATTTCATGAGCCCCCCCGCTGCCAATCGTCGGGTTTTATAACTCATCCTTTTCCCGCCGTGTAAGTTAAAATAAAGTACGACAAATTGGGATACCAAAATGACATTTCGAGCCATATCGATAGCGGATATGTAAATCTCACACATGTGCTCCCTGTGCATGCAGGAACCCTCTCAGTTTGTTGCAAAATAAACGTTCTTTGTCGCAGGACGTGATTCTAAATGCCTTGCAGACATCAAACCCGCCAAGGGTTCGGATTTGCGTGTAAAACACAATTCATCTGAACATGACAACTTGTTATATGCAACAAATTACCCATAAGCAAAAAACCCACCGTTGCAACAAAAACTATTCAGCTGGCAACAAAAAGTCCACATTTGTCCACACCGTTACGGTGCATACAACAAACCACCTCAATATACTGACACACCAACTGCCTTAATTTTCAGCGGCCCTTCCCTTGTGAGCTTGCACCTATGCGGTGATTTATAGCTCTATTGCCCTGCTTCACGTGCTGCTGCTGGGACAATCCTATCAGCAACCGCTTTATAAATGCCAAAGGCCATACACAGCAACCACACCACTCATGATCAGCGCTGGCCAGACAAACTTCGTGGCGCGCGCGGAGGAGTCATCCGGAGGAGCTCCGGAGGCAGGGGACTCTGCATTCGAAATGGTGTTTGCATAAGTCCTCGCTTCAAACACCTCGAAGCCTGCCAAACTGTAAGACGTCTCATTAATGGTGCACATGTCCTCGTCACAGCCATCATAGGCGCTATTCACGTAAAATGTTTCGTTCACTTGTTGCCCATAAAAGGTGTACTCGTTCTCCGCATATCCCTCTATCCTGCAGCAGTTTGGCGCAACCCCTCTCCACTCGTCCATCTCCCCTCCACTCTGCCCACTCTGCACGCATAATGTAAGGGGTTAAGAAACCTTGGTTTCACTGCACATGAAACTGATCATGCAGGCTCTCCAGGCTGACACCTGCAGTGGGCAATCCAACCGTCCGCCAACAAGCAGCGAAGGAAATGCCATCGATGCATCACACAGCCAAAGCGTGGCACTTACTGCCACCTCAAGAATGCCTGGACGACCCGAAATCACGCTACCGTGGCCTCGAGGGCAGTAGGAAGGATGGCTACAATGCGCAGGCCCGCCAAGAGTGACTCTAAACTGCACACGGAAAACTGAGGCAAAGAAGAGCAAAACGAGCCATGCGCGATTCCCAAGCCTCAGCTATAGCTTTCTGATCCATGAACACTTCCCAAGCCTTGGCCTTTCCTATAACCTTTTGAGCCTTGAGCGCCTCCATGCGCCTCCGCTTTCTTATTGGATTTCTGAGCCATGAGCGCCTCCACGAGCCTCCGCTTTCTTATTGGATTTCTGAGCCATGAGCGCCTCCACGAGCCTCTGCTTTCTTATTGGATTTCCGAGCCATGAGCGCTTCGCAAGTTGTGGCCTTTCCTGTAGCTTTTTGAACAATGAGCGCCTCCCACGCCTCGGCCTTTCCTACAGCTTCTGGCAGTGCACCACTCACAGGGATCTGCGGAGGTTGCAGCCTGCGAGGGGTGGGGGCTCGAGGCAAGGCGGCGGGCGCATACGTCGCTTTGACAGTAAACCTGTGCTGCACCGTGTTGTTTGTGATCTGGCTGCTGCAGTCATAGGTGAAGCCCTGCAAACGCAGTACCTCCGCTGTCATCCTGCTGCAGGCGCCAGCAGCAGAGATAGCAGGAGCCGTCCACTTATGGGGAAACCTGCTGGCCGGCGGCTTTGCTGTCACTTACTGTAGCCGTAGCCATATCACACCGGCCCCTGTGGGAGCGTGGGACAAAGGCGCAGACCGACGCCATGTGTGCGGCGCGCACTAGTAGCAGTCATGCGGAGGCGCGGCGGGCTGACAAGGGTGTTACAATGTTGATGGTGCGGTCCAAAATTTTTTCCACCTCGGCCTTCAGACTGTCAAGGGTTTCGTTCCACATACCCAGACTGCAGTTGCCAGGGTGTAAGTCTCCCTGCACGAGGGTCGCGCCCGCACACGCCACGTCAGATTGTAGTCACCAATCCTTCTCCCGTTTGTACCTCCATCGCAGCTATCCAGCTCTCCCAATTGCATCAGCATGGTAGAGCCATCGAGATCTCGATTGTAGCACCAGAGCCTTCACTCCACGTGCTGCTCCAACTCCGCTATGTCTCGTTCAAACTTCCTCTCCCTCCAGGTCCTCCCAATTCCTCCCATAGACACAGACTCCAAGCATCTGGCTGACACGTGTCGGCAACGGCTGCTACCCGCAAGGCGCGCCCCCATCTTGTGGTCACAACAGGCGCTCGGCGATCATAGATACTCTCGGCTCAGCTCAGCTTTCAGCCGCCTGCACTGTTTGATGTGACCTGGAACGCCTGTGCTGCTACCAGGCGACCCCGCACAAGGGCTGCTCAGCGCACCACTTCCTTCTCGATATCACCGGCGGCCTCATCATCCTCAACCTCGAGGACCGCGTGCACCGGGAAGGATTCCGCATTGGCGGCGTCAGGGTTGAACTCCGCCTCCGACTGCAGCAGCGCGCGTCGCAGCTGTTCTTCCCCACCTCCACTCCTCCCCAGCCCAGCTTGTCCCTTCCGGTACCACACTGAGCATGGCAGGTGCATGCGGCCTCCAGTAGCGTCAGAACCCTGATAGTGTTAGAGCTGAGCGGTTAGGGGGGTACATCGGGGCGTTCCATGAGGGCACCTGCTAGTCTAATATTACAGCGTTTCATGGTATTTCAAGGGTTTTTTAGTGATTTTCAACCCCAAAACCCAAATGGATGTGTAGGATAGGTGGGAGACTTTGAAGCGGTGTTGCTAGGCGTTGTGGAGTCATTGTTGAAATACAGCAGCGAGGCCATTGGATCGTCGGCAGAGGGGGGCATAGGGAGGACGGGTTCCCCATGCTTACCTTGTTGACAGGGCGTACAACCGGGTCCCATGAGGCGCTGCGCGACCGCTCCTCGGGGATCTCATTGAGGAGACGGCGCCTTGCGTTGAGTGAGTCAGGGTAATTCACCTGCGCCACGCCGCAACGGAACAAAGCCAGTCCACTGAGAGCTGTGAGGCATCTCACTGCACCTGCCCAAGGGCGCGAGGCCTTCCTGGACGACGTCACACCCTTATCCGTATCCGACTGCATATGAATCGAACTCCAGAGCGGCGATGGCAGGTTGTGTCAGGCGCGCCAAGTGGGCCGCTTCCAAGAATCGAACGGTCAGAGCTTACCCACTCATAGTTATTATTGTCATCCTTCCAGTATTGTACGCTCACTTTCACGTCCGCCCAATCGAGATCGGCGTCCCAGTAGCAGTATCTGCGGAGCAACCCGTATTCCTCGCCCCCTCACCACGTGTGGTCTTGCCCGGCATATCGGCACCGAGTTGCGACGCGACGAGCAGCCGTACCTCCGGAAAGGTGACTGAGCTCTGGGCGAAGCACTGAAGGTAGCCTCCAGGAGTTTGCCGTCTCGTCCGGGCAGCGGCTTGGCCGCGCAATCCAAGAGGATGAAAAGGAGGGAGATGGACAAGCAAGGGGGGGAGCGGGCTACCCGAAATCTGCCCACTTTTCGCCCCAGCTGTTCTCTATCACCCAGAATGTCTGGGTGTCACCATCGCCGTCGGTGTACTCCCCGTATCCAGAAAGAACCGCCGCGTGTCCACCTGTCAGTGCTTCACCCCCCACTAGCAGCGCTTCAATCCCCCACTTATCAGCGCTTCACCCCCATATCAACGCTTCACCCCCTTTATCGCGCTTCCCCACCCCTATCAAAGCGCTTCCCCCTATCAGCGCTTCCCCCTATCAACCTTCACCCCTATCAGCGCTTCCCCCTATGCTTGCTTCACCCCACATCAGGCGCTTCACCCCTATCAGCGGCACCCCCTATCAATGCTTCTCCCCCCTATCAACCACCCCCCTATCAAGCCTTCACCCCCTGCTCCCAGCGCTTCCCCACCCCTATCAGCGCTTCCCCCTATCCTTCACCCCCTATCAAAGAAACTCCCCCTATCAACCTTCACCCCCTATCAGCGCTTCCCCCCTATCAGCCTTCACCTATCCCAGCGCTCCATCAACCTTCACCCCCTATCAACCTTCCCATCCTATCAACCTTCTGCCCCCTATCAGCGCTACCCCTATCAAGTGCTCTAAAGCCCTATCAGCCCCCCCTATCAAGCCTTCACCCTATCCATGCTTCCCCTATCAACCTTCCCTCCCCTATCAACCTTCACCCCCTGTCAGGCGAAGCTTTTATCAGCTACCCCCTATCAGCGCTTCCCCCCTATCAACCTTCCCCCTATCTAACCTTCCCCCTATCTGACCTTGCCCCCCTATCCAAGCGCTTCCCCCTATCTGACCTTCACCCCTATCAGCGCTTTCAGAACCAATCAGAGAGGCCTCAGTATTATATCCCACGAGGCGCCCAATGAAGACCTCCACCAAGGCACCCAACCAGGGAAGCCCCCTCTTCCGTGTGGCATAATGAGGAGCCCCCACGAGGTGCCCCGCGGGAGAACCTCCTCGGATCTCCACACACTCCCATACTGCACTTCACATATGCCAAGCCGGCTCGTAGCTGCCGGCCGGTGGATCATGGTGGAGGCTGCCTGAGCCCGTATGGTCCCCACAACCTACTATCCTTCCTGGAAGAGTGACAGCGCACAACCGTCCCACAGCACGCGACCACCCCATAGCCCGCAAACAGCCCACTTCCAGGACACCCAGCCTGGCCACACGTCTCAGAGTTGACAGCTGCGCCAGGCCCCAACAATCGGTCTCGGAGGTGGAGGAGGGTCTGAGGGGCTCTCTACAGAAGGTGTGTCTCTTGTTTGGGCAAGCATGGCGTTGCATGGCGGCAGTGCACCTAGCGAATCCTGGCGGTTGACGTTCGAGTCGTTATAGGCTGTGACGGGGTCCTTGTGCTCTTTGGAATTCATGAAAGAATCGTGCACGTCGAAACGGATAGCCATTGGTCCCTGCACGATCTCACAACAAAAATGATGCGAAATGCTCCAAGTCACCGCAAACCGCTCCTCGGCGTCACCCTCGAGAGGCGCCTTAGAGCGTCACCCTCGAGCGGCACCTTGGGCTCAAACAGCTCGGAACGCTCCCTTCCGAACACAGTCAGCTCCGTATATGCCATGTACACGCCATGGCGTCCACGAGCTGACTCACCAGCCAATTCAACAAAATCCGTCACTTGAATCCAATCATATGCTGTGCTCCAGATGACGGCAAGGGGGGGGGCGTGGGATCCATGGCCGGCGCAAGATGAGGTCACGGCAAGGCGGTAGGGAGGTGAGAGAAAGGCCCAAGATCGCCACCTTTGCTTTCAAGAGTCGCTTGATCTCCTCGGCATTTGTGGGGTTAACGGACAAGGTCATAATAGCGTCCTTGCTGACTGATTTTGGAGAGTCCATGTTGTCGCTGGTAGGTTCTCTGGGGGTAGCCTGCAGCCTCCGCAGTGCCCTCAGCCAAATCACGCCTCCATTCTTCGTGGTTGGCTCGTGACGGGCACAGATCCGCCTCTCTGGCTCGTGGCGGGCACAGATCCACCTCTCTGGCTCGTGGCGGGCACAGAACCACCTCCCTGGCTCAGTGGCGGGCACAGATCCGCCTCTCTGGCTTCGTGGCGGGCGCAGATCCGCCTCTCGGCTCGTGGCGGCGCAGATCCGCCTCTCTGGCTCGTGGCGGGCACAGAGATCCGCCTCCCTGGCTCGTGAGGCGGGCGCAGATCCGCCTCCTTGGCTCGTGGCGGGCACAGATCACGCACCTCTCTGGCTCGTGGCAAGCACAGATCCGCCTCTTGGCTCGTGGCGGGCGCAGATCCGCCTCCTTGGCTCGTGGCGGGCACAGATCCGCCTCTCCGGCTCGTGGCGGGCACAGATCCGCCTCCCTGGCTCGTGGTGGGCGCAGATCCGCCTCTCTGGCTCGTGGCGGGCGCAGATCCGCCTCCGTGGCTCGTGGCGGGCAC
>LGRX02010097.1:0-21619 GCA_001247695.2 Cymbomonas tetramitiformis | reverse complement strand
GATGCGACGAGCATGCTCTGCAGGGACACTGTCGGAGCTACTTGATCCGACGAGCATGCTCTGCAGGGACACTGTCGGAGCTTCTTGATCCGACGAGCATGCTCAGCAGGGACACTGTCGGAGCTACTTGATCCGACGAGCATGCTCTGCAGGGACACTGTCGGAGCTACTTGATCCGACGAGCATGCTCTGCAGGGACACTGTCGGAGCTATTGATTCGAACGCATCCAGGGAGACAACTCTGCACTAAAGCTGCCAGCAGCAGGGTAGAGGTTGTCGGCAAGGGCATTGCCTCGGTGCGGCGCTGCAGCTCTCCATCGTACTGCGCCTGCACCACGGAGCTTTGCGCCTGAGTTTGCTGCAGATGCCGCTCGAGAGCGTCCACTTTGGATTCAGCGTTTAGCGCTCGCGCCTCCAGTGTTGCGCTGGACACCTCTAATGCCTGTCCGTCCCTCCCCACCCAAACCCCGTCCCTCCGGTGTCACCAGGGATTGCACCCTGTGGAGGCCCCTTCATGGATGCCGAACAACTCCGTCGCGCTGAAGACTGCCGATTTGAATAGTTCCAATACCTCTCTAAACCGGACTTGAGGGGAGCACTTGCCACTGGGGTCTGATTATGTCACCATGACAGGTGACTCTCTAGACCGAACTTGGGGGGAGCACTTGCCACGGGGGTTTGAGTATGACACTGTGACAGGTGACTCTCTAAACCGGATTGGAGGGGAGCACCCGCCACTGGGGTCTGAGTATGTCCCTTCAGTGCGAATAGTCTGAACATTTGGAAGTACCGAAGGTCCACACTGAGACCCCTCTTCAGCAGCCCTGGCAATTCTGGTTATCCAATCAGATCAACATCCTGATGTTTTGAGCACCAATTCTTCGAAATGCGCTCTGGCGGAATCGTCACCTAGGGTTCTGGTGAGTGGCGCAAGGGCGCCAATGAAGGCTTCGCGCTGAGCCTGGTCCGAATGCGCACAAAGAGGTGGGTTTCTCAGGCCTTGCTTCATGAGCCGCCGTGACTGTGCATGCTGCCGCCTGCTCGCAGGACGGAGATTCACCGGCCCGACAACAAAGAACAGGGAACCGCTTGCTGAGGAACGTGGAGGCCTACGGTGGACCGGACATCGCTTCCGCAGGGGCATTCACCACATGCATAACCGCGCCGAGCACACAATCCAATTTAAGCCCATTCTTCCCACGGGGCCTGCGAATGCCAGAACATCAAGGATGGCTCTTCCCATGTTACGCTTTCCCCTTGTTGTTCCACCTGGAGGGGTGGCAAACTCTTTTTCAAACCACCGATTCCGTCTACAGTAACTATCGTGGTTCTCCGACTAATACTTATTAGCACGAACCCTTTCACGGTTACACTTCCGCTCACTGAACAGATTCAAAACAATGCCTCCACCAATGACGGCCCTCACAAGCTCAAGAATCCATAATGGAGTCCACCACCGGCACCTCTCACTGCTAGTCCAAGTTGCACCACGCGGTTGTTGAGCCTCAACAGGCGCATCGGCCGTACTTGATGCAAGATGCAAATCATCACTACACTCTTCAAACACGACTTAGTGAAATTCCCTGGGCAAGTGATTTCAACGATTTGCATCTTGCATCAAGTACGGCCGATGCGCCTGCTGAGGCTCAACAACCGCGTGGTGCACCTTGGACTAGCAGTGAGAGGTGCCGGTGGTGGACTCCATTATGGATTCTTGAGCTTGTGAGGGCCGTCATTGGTGGAGGCATTGATTTGAATCTGTTCAGTGAGCGGAAGTGTAACCGTGAAAGGGTTCGTGCTAATAAGTATTAGTCGGAGAACCACGATAGTGACTGTAGACGGAATCGGTGGTTTGAAAAAGAGTTTGCCACCCCTCCAGGTGGAACAACAAGGGGAAAGAGTAACATGGGAAGAGCCATCCTTGATGTTCTGGCATTCGCAGGCCCCGTGGGAAGGATGGGCGTAAATTGGATTGTGTGCTCGGCGCGGTTATGCATATGTGAAGCGAGCAGTGCAGGATGCGAATGCTGCACTGTTCTGGATTCTTAGTGCCTTTGTGCGACACTAAAGGGAGACGCGAACCCGCGGTTCTCAAAAGACGCAAGTGTATCACCCTTCATGCGCGCTGTCCACCGTGGCACACCAGAGGTAGAACCCAGGAGCCGCCACGGTGTTGATAGCTCCCGCAAGAGAAATGGCGCGGAAGGTGGCACAACTGAGACGTGAAGTACCTGCACAGACTTCGATGTCCTCCGTAGCTCCCTTCAACATCCAGCCTCCCACCACCCCACACACTCGGGATGTCACAAACACCCGTCAAGAGGTCAAGAGCACTGCCTCACACGACACTCGCCTAACCTCAACTTTAATGCCAGATCATCCGGCACTGGAGGGCTTCCTGGGCCCAGCATGATGAGGACCCGGCAAGAAGGCGCTTCCCGGGAAGCCATGCAGCAGCACTGGAGGGCTTCCGCCCTTTGAAAGTGAGCGCACACCCGACAGAACCTTCGCACTCCACGTACTTGAGCTCCAACGTGCGGTACATCGCCTGCCCACCAGACGCTCCTCCCGTGCACCCCACAGTCTCTTGGCCGAGCGGTATGCTGAGTTATGGGCGTGCCGGCTCCCATCTGCCTCCTCCCTGTTCCAGTGTCACCGGAGGAGAGAACGCAGCAGGAAGAAACGCGCCGAATGTGCTCCGGCTCAAAGGCCGCTTCCGTCTTGATGAAGAACATCAGCATCAATCTATAATTCCACGCGGGACTTCCCATGCCCGGGTGATCCGATGAGTGAGAGGCATCATTCTCTACCAGACGCCATGACATGTCGGAATGAAGAGGCGAAAGCTGATGCCGTGATTGCTACCCCTCTCGGCTTGGGCAAGAGCAGGGACCCTGAAGCCGCACCTCCACTGCTTCGCACTTTGCCGCCTTGGCGTGGATCTCGTCGTCCATCGCCTTGTTCTCATCGGACAGCACACTGCAAGCCCCAACCCATCCGCAATGCTTTGCCCGGAGCCAGCATCCTTCCCGTGTCTGATGAGGATGCGCCGGATCCACCCCGTTAATGACGGCCACGATTCCCGCATTTTGGGCAAGACCTCCGCGTTATGCTTTCGTCGCCTTTCTGTTGCTGCACGGTGAACGGGAATGCACCACAGCGTGGGACATTTGTTGCGACCTTGGTGAAGGATGGGCGGTGCCACCTGGCAGGACCCTACTGCATATATGGAGATGCGCATGATTTGGCAGCCATTGCGATGCATTCTTGCACGCCACAGGCATATGTCCCTCCAGCATCATGGCCACAGGTGTAGTGACATGATAGGAGTATTGGCAGTGTTCCACTGCGGCTGCTACTGTGGCGTTTTGCACAACAGTGAGCCATGGCTATCATTCGCATCATCGATGCTGCCTTGGCATGGATTGCCTTCTCGTCTATGCATGCTCACGCCACTTCTACCCCCCTCACGTTGGGTCGCCCCAGATGAAACTTAAATGCAAATGTATAAACAAGGATATGGTACACGTCGCCGAACATTAAATTGCCTGTGGACGACAGTGCATGTGTGACACACCCAACACGACCATCTAACGTGTAGCACTCCGCTTTCAGATCCTCCATCTTTGCCTGGGCACGTTTCGCGTCGCGTTCCCATTGTAGTCTCAGCTCCTCCAATTTCTCATACTGCGCGACCAATGCTGATAAATTCTCCTCCAGCTCCGTGTTCTGTGCGTCCTGTTTTCTCAGCCCCAGAAGCATTCCCAGTTGACCTTGCCGTCAAAACTAGTGTAAGTGCGCGTCAAACTCACAGTTGACCTTGCCGTCAAAACTAGTGTAAGAGCGCGTCACACTCACAGTTGACCTTGCCGTCAGAACTAGAGAAAGTGCGCATCACCCTCGTAGTCTAACATGCCGTCAGAAAATTAGTGTAAGAGCGTCACACACTCACAGTTGACCTTGCCGTCAAAACTAGTGTAAGAGCGTCACACTCACAGTTGACCTTGCCGTCAGAACTAGTGTAAGAGCGCATCACACTCACAGTTGACCTTGCGTCAAAAACTAGTGTAAGAGCCGTCACACTCACAGTTGACCTTGCCGTCAGAACTAGTGTAAGAGCGCATCACACTCACAGTTGACCTTGCCGTCAGAACTAGTGTAAGAGCGCGTGCTTCACAATCATAGTTAACCGTGCTATGAACATAAGCGGAAGCATGCGTCCCACTCATGAGCAACACAGTCAGGAATGTGTCCCAGGCTGATCTTTAAAGTGTCGAGATCTTTGACTCTGGCACACAACCCTCTCAGAGGCGTTCCTGGGGTAGGGCCTCCCGACCTGTGCGAGCGCATGCCTGTGCGCCTCCGCATTTGCTGCCATCAGCTCCTAAAACAATTCACCCCAGTACCCGGCTCCCTTAGCTTGAGATCACAGGAGGCAAGATGTACCCGTCATAGGCATGGAAGCACCATACCTGATTCTGATTGACCAGCTGAGCATTACGACCAGCTAACATCTCAATCTCACTCTTTGCCTGTTCGAGACAGCCACCTTCCGCATCAACACTTCTATCTCCAGTTGACCTGGATTGGGCTCAATGCTGGCAGCAGAATGTGCAGCAGATCCTCAGCGCGCTGGCTGCGAAACAAAGGCTTTGAAGGCCCCACGCGGGTCGGAGGCTGCAGGCATAGCACCTCGGCGTGATCCCTGGTCAGCCGGTCGTGATCTCGAGTGATCGCCTCCAGGCGCCCCTCCAGTTCTGAGCAATCCACGTCCCGATCATGGCCCTCTCGTTTGGCAGCCGGTAGATTCAACTCGACCAATCTCGTGACCTTATCACGGTCATATACTCAGCATGATGGCAGATTTGGCACGGCCAACCTTATGACCTTATCACGGTCATATACTCAGTATGATGGCAGATTTGGCACGGCCAACCTTATGACCTTATCACGGTCATATACTCAGCGTGATGGCAGATTTGGCACGGCCAACCTTATGACCTTATCACGGTCATATACTCGCATGATGGCAGATTTGGCACGGCCAATCTCATGACCTTATCACGGTCATATACTCAGCATGATGGCAGATCTTACACGGCCAATCTCATCACCTTATCACGGTCATATACTCAGCATGATGGCAGATTTGGCACGGCAAACCTTATGACCTTATCACGGTCATATACTCAGCATGATGGCAGATTTGGCACGGCCAATCTTATGACCTTATCACGGTCATATACTCAGCATGATGGCAGATTTGGCACGGCCAATCTCATCACGTCATCACGGTCATATACTCAGCATGATGGGTAAGGTTTTGGCACGGCTAACATCATGTCATCACGGTCATATACTCAGCATGATGGCAGATTTGGCACGCCAATCTCATGACCTTATCACGGTCATATACTCAGCATGATGGCAGATTTGGCACAGCCAATCTCATCACGTCATCACGGTCATATACTCAGCATGATGGCAGATTTTGCACGGCCAATCTCATGACCTTATCACGGTCATATACTCAGCATGATGGCAGATTTGGCACGGCCAATCTCATCACGTCATCGCGGTCATTGCGGGCTCGTGGACTGAAACGTTGCTCTATCACTGACTGCAGTGTTGGCGGGTGCCAGTCAGTGGCCAATCGACTGAGGGGGAACTCACCCGTGCACAGGGCCTCCGTATTTAAGCGCATCTCTACCTCGGTATCTCTGTTCGGCCGACCAGACCACTCCAGCCAAGAGAAAGAGATTACTAAGGGTGACTGCACCACGGAACGAGTCCATAAAATTGCTGCAAGGCGCATGCCATCGCGCTGCAAGGCGGACCCTATCCATTGAGCTGTGAGACGGCTTAAGGCATGGATGCATCGACGACTGACAAACGATGGCTTCCGCAAACACCCTTGGCCTGGCCACCAAGGCTGATGACAACCATGCCTCCGCTGGATTGACTACAGGGTTACAGTTAGACAGTTGGCGCATGCAGATTACAGGAGTCGGCAAGTACATTTGTGCGAGGGAGCATTCCACATGAGAGAGGATTTGCTTGTACGTCGGGGGTGCGGGAGGGGAGGAGGTGTTTCCTTCAGGGGTTGCGTGGAGACCTGTGATCGTTCGCCTGCTTCAGCTGCTTCTGCTGTGTGTCTCTCTCCTGTCATCGACATGATGCCTCCCCAACACCAGGTCATGTCGTTGGCGGGATGCCTTCCCATCCCGCACAGACCAAGAGACTCTCTCGGTTGCATCACAAGCTGGTGTTCCCGTCAAATGCTATGTAACACTCTGATGCGAACGCACTCAAAAGCGCACTTCACATGTGTGGTAAAAGTTTCAAAAGTGGTTCAATATCTAAGAGTAAACCATTCCCAGAATGATTGGTCGTTGGAGGAGAAAGTGGCGGGCCAAAATGTTCGGGAGTTACACAGGCGAGTGAGTATTGTTGAACATCCGCGTTAGACAGGGCTCGAACAAGTGGGGATCAGAAAGAGTGATTGAACTACTTAAATCGACACCCAATAGCTGCCGATCGCACAAGGAACACGTGTCTTCACCCTTATAAGTGAATCACAGGCATGCTCTTCAGTAGCCGATGCAGTCACCAATTGAACACAACAATTGCACACACGCCTGTAATCTGAGCACACACAAAAATGAGCAGCAGATGAGTCAGATGTGCTATATATTTCATTTGCATCGCACCTCCAGCACTTTGGTGCGCTCCTTCTCCAGGGCCACCTCCGCATCCAGCCTCTCCGCCTGCGCTTTGCTATTCTCCGCCTCCAGCAACTGCCCCCCACCCCGTCCCAAACCCCTCAGCCTCCCCAGGCCTCCCTTGACTCTCCTAGGCTAGGGGTGAAGTCGAAACCCCTCAGCCTCCCCGGGCCTCCTTCGGCTCTCCTAGGCTAGGGGTGAAGTCGAAACAATGCGAGAGTATCCCTCGGCGGTTCTCGGAAATTGCAACCACTTGCTGCTAAGCCATGGACCAAGCTTGAAAAGTCTTACTTCCAGAAATACAATCTGGATGGCCCAGGCTACGAGACGGGCAGCTGAACCTACTCTGGACCGCTCCTCTGCTGTCTTGAGCTCACCCACGAGCGTATCCATCTCCTGCAAGGTCCCCCTCTGGCCCTCAGACCAAAGCACCGTCCCGCCCCCCCTCTTAAGACCACAACTTCGCCAACCAAACTACTCTCCTCCCGAGCCCCTACAACAAGGAGGGCAAATGTTTCTACAAGAGGCCTGCAACTGGGTTCCACTAAAGGAGCAGAATACTGCTCTGCGGTGCCGGGGACAAGGTATGAAGCTGGAACGCATTGATGAGGACAATAGGCCACCTTCACACGGACGTCAAGCTCGGAGTTTTTAGAGCGAGTGTTCTCGAGCTGCTCTTGAGTATTTCTCAGCGACAGGTCTAGTTTCGCACACTTCTCTTCAGCGACTCTGTTCCAATGGCAAGCGGGCAGGCAGGGAAGGGGAGGGGTGAAGAGGAGCCACCCAGTCAACGTTTGTCTCAACCACAGCGATAACAGCGAGCTATGCCTTAGAACTGCATCAAAATTAGTATTTCCAAGATTCTTTCGACACCTGAATATCATTCAGATAGCTCTGAAGCATGTTGCTCGATCGTGCTCAAATTTCTACAGTGAGGTCATACATTATCTCAGAGTTGCCAGCTTCATCACCACAGTGATGACAACATCCCCAGCTACTCATTCTCTGCCCCGTCAAGCTTACACTCTGTACACGATGCTAGGTACATGGCGTGGTAGAGATAACCCCGGTCAAGGGGTCTTCATTGGGGTACCAAAAGATCTCACTCTGTGCACGGTGACGGCACAGCAAATATACCCCCCTTTAAGGGGTCTTCAGTGGGCTGTCGCGCACTTGTTTTTCTCTGTCAGTTCGCTACACTTGGCCTCCGCTCCCACCTGGACCATATATAGCTCACATCAGATAAGCATGCCGTCTTCAAAGTTTGTTTCGGTAACGCCCAAGGGGCATCCACTTCCTCAACACATCCCTCAGCACGATTTGATATGGACATCGAGGCAGTCTCGGTGCAGCCTTCGGGCGAGGAAGCGAAGGTACACGCAGATGTTCTGTGGAAACTGAAGACTGTTTAGGTTGAAGGGCATCTGACATAGTCTTACAAGCAGCGTTGTAAGCTCCGTATTGCTGTTAGCTAAGAATTCGGCCTTTTCCTGACTTCCCATCAGTTTCATCAATTTTTCTTGGAGTACAGAGACCTGCAAGGTTGTTACAAGTATCTTTGAAAGTGGTAGTTTGGGGAAGACAGCCAAACACATAAAAATACAAAAGCGCGATGGCCGTACACCGGAGAGCCAAGCAAAAATTTCGGAACATAAATCGTTTTGTTGGGAAGACAGACCTGTCGCCGTGCTCGGTCAAGATCTGCGTCAAGGAAAATTTAATCAGAATATGCGTTGATAACAGGAACTATCATGAGCGCATTTTAAGAAATATACACTTTAAAAACACGTAGCAAAAGCTTCAATAAGTTGAAAACAGAAAAGGCGTTCAGCAACATGCACTAAATAAGGGGCGCGAGGCATGCACGCAAGGCAGACTTAGAGACAGCAAGCGGCTTATCCTACCAGATTTCAGGAATGAGACTCGATCGCCTGAGGAACGTAGCTCTTCCATTCCATCCTCTACGTTGAAGATTTTCCCGGGTGACTTCACTGACCGCATTCTGGACCTCTGGGTGAACAGAAGTGATGTGAGTAGTTGTCAAAGGGACCGATAAGAACTTCCAGAAGATACGTGTGCATACACGCGAAGAAAACTAGAATTTAACGAGTGACTACGCGGCAAGTAATAGCCACTTCCCAAACGAACGGATGGCATGTCTGAAGACTCTCACATAGTTGAGAAGTTGGTATGCCGATTAGGGTAGCTCGTTACGTTTAATAAGTTGAAATAAGTAGAATAAGGATATCAGGTCGATATGCCTGTGGCTCTTGAGTCCAGCAACAGAAATTTAAACCCCCTATTGTTCACGACGTCTTGAGCATGCTGAAGATTTTATCACTTTCAGAACCATACAGAGCGGTGTGGTTCAGAGATGCAACCTGACGAGCTGTCAAACCATGAAAATATGTGAACGTCGCTGCCGTTTGAGATATCGAATTATTACTTGTACTTGACTCTGCACTCTCAGTGGTCACGAGCGCTTGTGCTTTAGAGTTCCGTTATGCATATTTTCTCACAAGCGAGGGTGCATTTTTTTCAAAACGAAAAGGAGACAACAGCTATATTCTATCTTCCAATATTGAATTATTCTTAGAATAAATTATTGTGAAAAAAGCTTCTTGCTTTAGCCTGACCCCTCTGCGTCTACCTAGATACGCAGAAGATACCGAAGATTCAAGATAGACAGAAGACACGATTATTGACAGGCCCTCTAGCCTCTTCCGGTTCCTCTCCGCCGCGCCGGATCATGCAGCGTCGAGCGTGGTATCAGGTTCCCGGTAAGGGGGGAGAGATACCCTTGTTCCCAGAGTTTCTCCGGACGCGGCCGCTGCGCGGCCTGCGACACGCGAGGGTCGACGCGACGTTACAGTTGATCGAAGAGGCTCGGAGAAACTCTGGCATTACTTGGCAGAACGAGCGCTTTAACCCCTATGGAGCGGTTTGTACCGTATACGAACACTTTGACCACTCAGATCATAGTACATTCACAGCTCGAACTGACAGGACTCGTTGCAATCGCACATCCAAGCATCGCACGCCCACCGCGATAGGTATCTAACAGAGACGGTGAAATAAACGGTGAATATAACCGACAACGGTGGGATATATGCGTGTTTTTACAGTCTCCACAAACTCTGTGAAGCTGGGACGAGATGCTCGGGTGGTTCGCAGTCTAAGATGAGATAATAAAATAACATGGTGGTTTTATTATCTGTCGGAACTGATGCCGGGCAAGATGCAAGTGACACCACAAGGCGAGGTGTGACACAGGAAGAGACAGTCACCCCCAGTTATGGGGGGGCGAAAGTCTGTTGCTGAAATCTGTATAGGCAGCCCTGACTGGGAGTCCCGGTCAGGCCCCTATGACAGATCCCTAGGACCAACACTGGACTGCTGACTGATCTGTAGGTTCGTACTGTGACACACGCTGTGTCACAGGTAGGCTAGACTCCGAGACCGTCCGAGACCGTTCCGGGTATATCTAGCTTAGGGTTTATTTATCTTAGACAGTTTATCCACACGAGTACGGGACTTTCTGATATCTAGTGTACTTGGATATTCCGGTAGGTCGTGGCCCCATCCACGTTTTCATTCCACTTGCTATCTTGGCCATGATTGGCTAAGCAGCCGCTTGAAGAGGTGGTGCGCACTTGCGCGTTTGGGTGCGACTAGGATTTGGACATGATTTTACGGTAGACGTCTTTTGCGGCTGCGAGTCATGGGCACCGCGCGTTGCTATTGCTCGGTTGTGGCAATGTTCATTTACGTTGTTTTACCTGCCCTGATCCCGCTGGTTTACGTATTTTGGGCTGGTGCTCCGGACGCCTTCGACCACATCGACATTTGCAAGTGCCCCACGCTCTTTTCGCCGCTCCGCACGTTCTGCCGTTACGTCATCCCTCCATTTCCGCCACAACGCCCAAGCGTGCTACCGCGCATCATCTTTTCTCTGGCTTTCAGAAGAATGGCGACATCTACACGAGCTCGTAAACGCCTATTGAAGGACTCCGACCTGGACGCCTCTATACGGCTTTTGGATGCGGTTCGGGACACTCCGACCGCTAGCACTCCACCTGTGGTGCCCCCTGCTGTTTCCAGCAACTCCGACACCGCTGTCGCGTTGCGGAAACATCTTGTTGACCAGCACGCCGCTGTTGACGTGGTCTACAAGGGGAGGTTGCATCGGGCTTGGGCCAAGGGTATCCGCGAGGATATCCTTGGTTCCAAGAAACATCATTATCGTGGCACTGACGACACCGACCGTCTCTCCGAGTTGGTGGTGCAGCTTCGGACCGAGTTTGAGTCCGCTGGCTGGACTTGACCCCCTTTGACCTCGACGACCCCGCCTCTCTGGTTATCGAGAAGGTGAATGGGCTCCTCTATGACGTCTTGGCCCTCGTCGTGGAGCGGAACTCTGTGGCCGACACCTGGCTTCGGGGTACGGACTCTTCGGCTGACCGAGATGGGCGTCGTGCCCTCATCGACATCATCAAGGGGAGCGTGCCGACAGTCCTTCGCGAGAGCCACCAGCAGGAGCATGCGGCGCTTCGTTATCCCGCAGGCGTTGACCCGCAGCCGATCTTGGCTCGTGAGCAACGTCTGGTGCGGGATAACCGCGCTCCTGACTGGCAGCCCACCGACGAGACCCGTAAGCTGTCACTCTACAACCGCCTCGACCCGATCTTCTACGCGGCGGTGAAGGTGCGTTATCCGCTTGCGGGTGACCTCGGCGGAGTCACTCTCCGCTCGCTGCAGGCTCTCGTCGTGGCCATCTTCCAGGCATGGGCGCAGTCGGACGAGGGGGCGTCGGCGCGTGAGAAGCAGACACTGGGGACGGGCGGTAAGCCCTCTGCGCTTATCACGTCGTCTGAGTACGCCGTTCTGCTCGAGGAGATTGCGGCCTTGAAGGCCTTGGTGCGAGGTGGCCGTGCGGGCGGGGGACAGCAGCCGCAGCCGCAGCATCGGGGGAAGCAGCATCCGAGGGGGTTTCGCGTGGGTGCAGGCAACCCCCCCGCGGTCGGCTTCGACCGCGACAGCATGAAGGCCAAGCCGCTGTGCCACCGCTGCCGCAAGGCCGGTAAGGGAGAGGTGTATCACCCGTATCGCGACTGCCCGCTTGGCGGTCGCCAACACTCACCAGCCACGGCCGCGGCTTTCTGCATTCCCATTGAGCAGGAGGACGCGGAGGGCCTGCACGCATTGGCGCTCGTGCAGGTCTTCCAGGACGCGGCGGACAGTGGACCGGAGGCCTTCTCGCATGCGGCGTTGGCGTATGGTCCGCCCGCGGTGCTCTCCGCGGACGGCGTCGGTGGGATCGACGTGGCGG
The DNA here is from genome assembly GCA_001247695.2 of Cymbomonas tetramitiformis. Lineage (NCBI taxonomy): Eukaryota > Viridiplantae > Chlorophyta > Pyramimonadophyceae > Pyramimonadales > Pyramimonadaceae > Cymbomonas > Cymbomonas tetramitiformis. Next base: position 9,568 of record LGRX02010097.1, on the reverse strand, counting down.
CCTACGGATTCAGCGTACCGCCTCCGCCTTCTGGCGGGACCGACGACGAGGACATCTTGCGGCGGCTTGATGCCCTCACCTCTGAGGTTCAGGCCGCCCAAGAGCAGGTACATTACACCCACGCATCCTTTGTTCCTGGGAGTGCGGTTGAGGAGCATGCATCGGCTTTGGTGTGTGGCCCTGCCGCTGCGGCGGGGATCACACCGGAGGGGCAGGTTCCGGCAGGTGGTGCGGCGGCATCGGCGTCCGCCGTGCCGGCCCCTGCTATGCCTGTTTCGCGGGTGAAGGATGTACAGCCCGCGCCGGTTCAATCGGCGCGGGTGACCACCACAGAGGCGACGTGCGGTGAGTTCGGAGGCTTCGTGCAGACAGTGAATCACGCCGCCGTCCACCCCTCTGACCTGACAGGCTATGACACGGACGACTACGAGGATTACGCCAACGGTACTTTCGCGGTGAAGCCGCGGGCTCCGTCCGGTGCTGTCGGATGCGGTGTGCCGCCTTTCGGCTTTGGCACTCCGGCGATCGGCGCTCTCGCGGTGCTCTCTCTGTTGTGCATTTCTTTTGCAGGTGTGTCTGTTTCGGCGTCCACAGCTTCTGCTGTGTCGGCATGTGCACCGGCTACGGAGATGCCTTCGCCTGGTGGTGATCTCGATTGGGAAACTCCGTCATTTTTCTCTACGAATGATTTTCTTGATCCGGTGATGACGGCTCGGGGTCTCCTATTATTGCCTGACGATGTGCCACAGCTTCAGCCGCCCGAGCCTCCTGACACTTTGAGCTTTTTAGCATTTCAGGATTTGGCTCAAGCGGATTTGGGTATTGACATGGCATTCTACTACGGCATGGCCTTACATGAGAGCGGACCTCTGGATGTTCAGCACTACTACGGTGCTGGTTACTTTACTTCCTACTATGGGATGGACTTCCGTGAGGCCACCGCTGGCTACTTTGGTACTGTCGATTGACTTCTTGCTCACTCTGGAGGCACACCAACATGGTGGTGTGCAGAGCTCCTGTGACCTCAAGGACTTCTTCAATCTGGTTTATGGTTTTGCTTTGACACCTTTGAAATCTTCAATTTGACTTGCTGGCACAGAGCCTTTCAGTGGTTTAGCAGGACCTTAATTGCCTGTGGGTTTCTGCTCTTGTGCTAGCTAGAGGGTTCTAATTTGTGTATCAGATTCTGATATCTAGTGTACTTGGATATTCCGGTATCTGTTTCTCCATGACACCACCTCACCCCGAAGGCGTGAGGTGTCACGATGCAAGCTAGCCAAGGCCGGGGCTAGCATCCTACGGTTGGCCACAGAGGCAAAACCCTAAGAAACAAGCATCTTTGAGACCCTAAGAGGTCTTTTTCAACCCAGCTAGAGTGGCTCCGCCGCGCTGGTCTCTAGATGCGTGCTCTAGGGGCTCATGCCCATGCATGTGCTGTGGGGATGACTACTCCCACAGGCCAGCCGGCGAATCTAGCCCAGCAATCGAGGGTGGACGGCGGCGTAGGTCTCGATGGTGGACGAAGTCGAGCGCCGCCAGGACGTCGTCATCCAACGCCCACGCGATGCGGTGCGACGATGTGTGGTACCAACATAGCGAGTGCGGGGACGTGGACACCCCGAGGGGGGCAAAGGTGGAAAATGCGGTGTGGCTCCACTCTGCCGCACACAAGTGCGAAAGTAGAGAGGAAAAGCGGTGAGATGAGGGATGCAACACCTCCAAACACCACCAGGCAATGGCCAAGGGGCACGCAGGGTGGAGGGAAGAGTGGAGGATGCTGCGGGGTGAGCTCGCAGCGGTCAAAGCTCATGTTGACGATGTGGTTGATGGACTCGATTTTGGTGACTGGTGCATGAGCACCACCAGACACCACCAGACCGTAGTCATGGGTAAGTTCTAGTCGTCGAATCACGTGCAGCGCGGAGGCAACTGCAGAAATGCGGGCACGCTGACGACACGAAGCCATGGCCGTTGTAAGCTGCAAAATCTGGAGCCCAACACTTAGGGTTCCCAAGCGAAAACGTAACTTTCGCTAAAAATAACCAAATCGAACGATAGAAAAGTCAATTTGGGGTAGATTCCCGCGGGGAAGACGGTGGTGACGTCAAAAAAACGTCGTGCGATAAGCCAATTTTGCTGCAGTTGAGGTGCTGCTGGCCAGAGCGCAAAGTAAAGTTGAACAAAAGCGTCGAGGACAAAGGTGCTCAAGTAGATGTCGGGTCGAGGACAGGGTGCTTGAATAATTTCCCGGCGTCAAAGGGCACGCGGGGTGAAGATGGTGGCAAAGAGGACGAAGGTGCTCAGCCGAATTTGGTGAAAACGAAGATGGTTACCGCACAAGGTACGGGATCAAAGAAAATGAAAGCGTGAGCTAACTCGCCAGTGGTGAGGCCCATAACCTGACAGAGACGGTGAAATAAACGGTGGGTATAAACGACAACGGTGGAATATACGCGTGTTTTCAGTCTCCACAAACTCTGTGAAGCTGGGACGAGATGCTCGGGTGGTTTCGCAGTCTAAGATGAGATAATAAAATAACATGGTGGTTTTATTATCTGTCGGAACTGATGCCGGGCAAGATGCAAGTGACACCACAAGGCGAGGTGTGACACAGGAAGAGACAGTCACCCCCAGTTATGGGGGGGCGAAAGTCTGTTTCTCCATGAGTATCATTAATGCTCAAGAATGTATTTTGCACATATTCCTATTATATATACCTTACGCACGGGGCATTTCGTTGTAAGCGAATCCCCAAAGTTGCCCGAGTCATGGGATGTAATATGTGTAAAATCTTTCCTAAAGTGTGAGAAATCGCGGTGTTGGTGGCATACATCGACATGGGTATGCCGGTGTCCACTACCCGGCCTTGGGTACATCGGGATGTACCCAAGGTCACTTGTACATCCTTGGGTCGTGCATGCAAGATTTGTGTCCGGTGGCCTTATGGTTGACAAGACATGTCCTCAAGACTTCCCTTCAGATATACAACCACTCGCTTTGAGCAATTTCGATCATTTGGGTGATTTTCATATGCTATCATGGTTGTCAATTTGCAGGTTTATAGTGGTTTGTAGTTAACAATTTTGCTGGGTACATACCTTGGGTACATCGACCTTTAGGTACATTTATGGATGGTGTAAAAGGTCAACTCAAAATTTGGAGACCTATGTTGAAAAGTTCACGAGCTGCGCTTTCTGGAGTGTCATGTCAAAACTTGCATCCGACTTCATCTTCATCGAGCAAAATGGCTTCAAAGTTAAGCAACGTTTCTTGATCACGAACGAAACATGTGGAAACAATTATTCAGCAAGGGGTATGGTCGCCATAGTGGTCCAGTGCGCGACCGTCCATGTCCCATCTTGAACATACGTGTCAAATGTTATATTTCCATCCTCGACGATGACTTGAGGCCAAAGTGCGGTGTCATGGATGTCAATATGGTGCATGATATGTCGAAAATGCTTGGGTACATGGGGATGTACCCAAGAAGGCTTGGGTACATCGCAATGTACCGCAGGGTAGTGGACACCGGTTCAATGGTCTGCATCATATCACATCACCATGCACTTCATACGGGCCATATATACGTTCCCGATATTCATTTATTGCTAAAAACACTCCATTTACGCCTTAAGTATGAAAAACATTGTAAAATTAATGTTTTTTCTTGTTTTTTGGTGTTTTTTTCGCCTACTTGCTTGAATATTTCGATATATCGACGCGTTTGGCCAAAAGGATCATTGCCTATTCCAAAACATGAATAAAGGAGATTGTTTTATGGTCATGGGATGACTTATTACTCGATTATGCGGTTGCGAGAACTCAAATTTCACAAATTTGGTTCCTGGAACGGCATGTTTTTTTGCTTGTATATTGTCGATATATCGTTGTATATATCATGTGCGCATGCATGCAATAGCTCAACATGACCGTCTATGGGTTGTGGAACATATCTCGAATCTCGTGCGCCTAACATGATACCATATACCACGAGCACAGTGCATTTGTAAAATGTATGTTTTTCGCAAAAGGTTCCATCCGCTCCATAGGGGTTAATGCCCGTTTTCGCTATCTCTTTTCCCCGCAAATAGGTCAAACCAACAGCCGAGAACGAGGATGCGATAATTTCGTATTGCAAGCTGTGTAGTTAACGCAATGGAGCAAACTCGACGGCATATTGCCTCTAACTATTATTTCTCGTTGCTCGCTTGCGACGAATGGGAGGCCTCTAGGGCCCTTTAAACGCATGGCTTATAGGGTACTTTCGCAGATTAGCGCAAGCTAAGCGTGGCGGAGATGATTGATTAAACGCTCTATAGTTCACGGAATGGATCAATCTCGACGGCATATTGCAGGTGTGACCTCTAACTGTTATTTCTTCTTGCTTGCTTGCGAATGGGAGGCCTCTAGGGCCCTTTAAAACGCATGGCTGATAGGGTACTTTCGCAGATTAGTGATGGAAGACGTAATATATATGCATATATTAGTCAAGCCAAACAGCGGAAACAGTCAGACGCTGCAGAAACGAAGGCTAAGATGAGATAATAAAATACAGTGAGTGTTTTATTATCAGTGCGAATTGCGAAATGTTGACTGACTGCCTACGTGGCACCTCGGGGCGAGGGGTGAAACATAACAGGAGAGGCTGCTCAACCCCACCTTACAGGGGGGTGAAAGTCAGTGTCCCCCTGACACCACCTCATCCCGAAGGTATGAGGTGCCACATGCAGGTCCCTAATTCACAAACAGAGCAAACCCAACTGAACACATCACAAGATTCTAGGGGCCTTTTCCAGCCCAGCTAGTGTGGCATCCGCCTGCGCTAAACTTGCGTGCTCTAGGGGCTTACGCCCATGCGTGTGCCGTGGGGATTAGCTACTCCCACGGGGTAGGCTGCTAAAATTACTAAGCAGGCTAAAGTCGGCGGCGGCGGTGCTCTCAATGATGTGAAGGTCAAGCATCAGCCCATTGTCGTGGATCAACCGATGCCCAAGCGAGGCCAAAGCCTTCAACGGCGTGGCACCACCAGAGCGGATGAGCCGAAGTAGGGGGGGGCGAGAAGGGCGAAGGTGGAAAATGCGGTGAGTGCGCGCAACGAACGCGTGTACACAGCAAAAGCGAGGATCGAGGAATCGGAATGGGAGTGGGAGGTGGTGATAACACCACCACACACCACCAGACGACGGCCAAGGGATGCGTCGGGTGAAAGCGGAGAATGCGGAGAGGCGAGGTCGTAGGAGTCAAAGTCCTTGCTGTCGATCAAGTCGAAAATGTCGGAGTCGAGGTTGGTGCCTGGCGAACAAGCACCACCAGACACCACCAGGACGTAGCCAGGGGTAAGATGTTGTCGATGTATTCGTAAAATTACCAACGCTGAACGCATAGCGGCCATACGCACACGCTGGAGTGAGGCGGCCATGGCCACAGACTGCAGACTGCAGATCTGCAAACCCAACGATAGGGTTCCCAAGCGAAAAAATAACTTTTCGTAAAATTGACAATTTCCAGTGATGAAAAAGCAAAATTAGGGTAGATTTTCGCAAGGAAAACGCCGGTCGCGTCAAATATGTCGTGCGATTAGCCAATTTTCCTGCAGAAGGAGTGCTGCTAGCCAGAGAATACCAAAGAGTAACGCGGCCTCCAAAAGTCCGGCGAAGAAAGCGGGAAAAGCGGAGAAAGTGGAACGCAAATCGCGTCAAGAAAGCGGAGAAATCGGTTAGGTTAAAGCGGCGCCGTAAGCGGCGAAAGCGGTGTTAAAAGCGGACGTCCAGAAAATCGTTGAACTAAAGCGGATAGCAAAGCGGTCGTAAAGCGGAATCTTAAAGCGGATAAAATCGCGGGGCGCGAAGTGATCTTGCTAACGAATCTTCAAACAGGGAAGCGTAGCGAGGGTCCATAACCTGATGGAAGACGTAATATATATATACATATATTAGTCAAGCCAAACAGCGGAAACAGTCAGACGCTGCAGAAACGAAGGCTAAGATGAGATAATAAAATACAGTGAGTGTTTTATTATCAGTGCGAATTGCGAAATGCTGACGGCCTACGTGGCACCTCGGGGCGAGGGGTGAAACATAACAGGAGAGGCTGCTCAACCCCACCTTGCAGGGGGGTGAAAGTCAGTGTCCCCATGAATTAGCGCAAGCTAAGCGTGGCGGAGATGATTTATTAAACGCTCTATAATTAACGGAATGGAGCAATCTCGACGGCATATTGCAGGTGTGCTATCTAGCTATTGTTTCTTAGCTTATGGACCCCAGAACGTTACAAACCCTAAGTCTAATTTAGTCCATAAGCTCTGGGAACAAGAGTAGGGGGAGAGAGGGGGTGGGGGAGGGAGGGACCACGGAGGGGTTAAGGGGCGGGAAAGGGTGCGGGGGAGGAGGAGAAACGAGAGGGGGAATATGGGGGAATATGTGCTAATAGCAGGGGGGACTGTAGAGGAGGTAACCTTCATGACTTGGGGTATTAGCGACATCCGCGTCTACTGTACCTACGATAAAGCGAGAAAATCGGGAAAATCGCGAGATCGTCTTGACCGCATCTCGTGTGTGGTTCAATATAATACACCACGGTGCGCACGCCATGACTGCGGGACTTCTCGTTGTGGGAACCGTGCCGCGATTCGACCTGTGAAGAAAATGAAAGGTAAAGCGGGGCAGTGAGGTAATTTGAAATAGAATGCCGCCTGTTCATAGAACAGGGGATATATATATATGCACTGTCACTGTGAAACGGAAAAGGCAGGCGTGTCAGGCTGGTAGAGTCTAAAGTCAGATTAAACTGAAAGATAATTGAGTTTAAGCTGGCGGACGGATCGTGACACACGAGCGGAGCAAACAGCAGGCACTGCAAGTGACATCCGAGCAGGCGAGGGGTGACACAGGGCACCACAGACCTCCCCCCTTATGGGGGGTGAAAGTCAGTGTTCCCATGGCACCACCTCACCCCGAAGGTGGGAGGTGCACTGCAGGGCCAGCCGGTCGGTACTCCCGGGCAGGCGGCTAGGAGAAATGTAATGTTTCCCTAGTTACTAGCTAACTCGTGATGTGTCAATTGAGGGTTTCAATCTAAGCACACATCGCCACGAAATGCCTAAAAAGCGGACACGAAGGGTTTGGGTTTTTATTTCCGATGAAAATGAACCAATTGTATCGTTGTCAAACTTCTCTCGACCTATTTCGATGTCGGGCAAACCGATGGTCAATTTTTTTTTTTGCGATTCTCGATATTTAGGGCGCTACAAAGCCCTAACATAGACATATACTACTCATATTGATAGGGTATATGTTAATGGCACATACCTCGTTGCAATTATCCATATGTGACTCATGATACCATCCGTATCCTTTAGTTTATATTAGCTTTGAGCTACCACGGCGCGCTGTATCTCTACGAAAGTTATCCTCACCATTTTTTAAATGCATTATCACGCGATTAGGGTTGTCTTACCACCATTGTGCATATGTTGGACTCTGATGGTTACAAGTTCCGATCCCCGTCATCGTTCCACGCAAGCCATGATCAATACGGGCAGGGAATGAACTTTTCATTTTAGTGCATGCTAGTGGTAGCAAGAGTCTTCAGATTTCTGACATATGGCATGGGGATAGCCACAAGGCGTTACAAACCTATCTATCAGCTTCCCCTTGGGTATCCGAACGATCAAGGTATGTAGAATCATACTTGGGAGATATTTCACCTAGTTAATACCAACCCATAACAAACGGATCACCAAAACTAGATAATGCTTTAAATGCCGGGTGTCTCTAATCTACATGTGGATCTTGTGCGCAAGATGTCAACGCGGACTGATGGGTTGCACTATCACAGGTATGCGTTTGCATATGATAGCGCTGCAGGTTCGCAAACGCGTGAAACCAATATTTTGATAGATAGAAAGAACATAATATGTTTGCTTTCAAAACACTTCACATGCAATATGAGATGCAATATCAAACTGTACGTGCTGCGTAGATGCATACTCTAGTCTACATATTCAGCCCCAGCTCGTACCCTGCATTGCAGCAAAACCCTAAAACGAGTTCACTTGAATGTCGATATTCGAGAGTATGCTTAGAAAAAGCACAACCGAAGCTATTGCTATGTGCAAGAAATATCGGCCCTAAAAAGTTTCAAACGTTTGCAAGATTCTGTTATGACGGAATTGCCGAAAGAGCTTTCAGCTCTGAATGCTGGATGCTGCCAGGAGATGATGGATTCCAACGGAGCTGCATTCCGGCACCCCTACAGCTCCGTCGGATAGCTTTCTCGAGTCGTGAGAAAAGTGAGCAAAGTAGTTATTGTTCACTTTGCTCAAGACTCGAGAAAGCGAGACGTGGTTGGGACCAGGCCCAAGCTCGGTGGCGTACGCCATACATCGAGACTACCACGCCAATACGGTTCGGTCAGTTGCGTGGCTTTCTCGAAATCCTGAGCCAACTATTGGGTCGGTCTTGAGACAGCGACAAGTGCTTAAGGACAGGCCCATGCTCAAGGGCTATACAATGAAACAGCCCAAAACAATATCACGAGACACCCAAGACTACGAAAGGGTAGGAAACTCGCATGCCTTGCCTGCTGAACATCCGCACGGGGTATCACTGCAATAGCCAACGAGCATGTCAGATCAAGGCAACTTAAACAGCCACAAGACTGCCTTACATACTGAGAATTTGTTCCCACACACAAGCGTGAGGGTTTGGGCGCGCATCACCTCCATGTCGGGAGTGTTGGCAACGGTTTTGACGTATCTGTTCCCAGGCAAACACGGCTCCAAAAGATAAAGGCCGTGAAACTAAACAAAACTCCTTTTCTCCACCAAACGTCCCATGAACCCACCATATTTTGTAACAAAATAGTCAGTGAAGGTACAAAAAGAAAATAACAACGAGAAAACCTGCGGATTAGCTGCGTACCTGACACACTCAGCAAGCAGGCGCGAAAGCTGGAAAATGATCCCAAACGTCTATGATCGTCTTCATAGCGGTTCGGATGTTCCTGTGACAAAGACTAAAATAGCTCAACATATCAGTTTCAAATAGAACTTGGAGCTCGGGGAGTTCCATCGCCTCTCTTCGCCGGAAATGTTGAAAACCCGAAACAGCGACACCAAGCGAAAACTCGACTGCGGTTTAAGAAAGCATTTCATTCTTTACCTGCTCGCAAAAACAAGCAATTCGAAAAACATACGTCTTTTCGAAAACCCGTTCTTGAAGGTTTAAAAGAAGATCGGACAGTTCTAGTGACTTTAATTTGGAGCGGTGTGTTTTTCCGCGAGTACACAAAAGCGCAGAAGCAATACAAACCTGACAAAGCACAGCGCGATACTGCGAATATTGCCGCGTACACTCCACCACAAACTTCACGACTCTTCACAGGCACAAATATACATGTTTGACAGAATTTTATCAAAGGACATCACTCAATCTTATTTCTAGCAATATATCCAGCTATTTTCCGTGAGGTGCCTGACGTTATGAAAATGCCTGCGAAATCCACAGTTAATGACTGCTTCCATGACAAGTTTCGCGTCCGGTCGCGGCAGTGTCATAATGATGATGTG